>JAWQEG010002686.1:57500-118269 GCA_033782935.1 Petrolisthes cinctipes
CCTTATGGTCCCTTCAGGGCTGGTCTCATGGAAGGTACGGCCCCACTTGTAGCTCTTGTGGTAACGTGGACTTGGGCCCACAGCACTGGCTGTGTGATCAAAGCCTTCCCCCCAATCTCCCTGGCGGTCGGAGGCCCCCAGACTCCCTGGTCCAGTAAGCTCTGGACCCATTTCCTTGGGATGTGCTTCGGTAGCCCAGGCATATAGGGCCAGCCCCTCCTTTATTTTAATTTGTTTTTTCACTGCGACCAGAGTGTACCAGGGGTCTGTGGGGCAGGAGGCCATTCTGCCCTGGGAGAACATTAACAACAACAACAACAACCGTGTCAGGGGTGGGATCTTCAAAGCATCGTAACCGCAGTTATGATTCTCGTAGCGCCATATTTGCTCGTAAGTTGTTCATAACCGCTACGATCGTATCTTCAAAGCCTCATAAGGGAGTTTCCGTCCGCCATTATGCGCCATATTTGCTCGTAGCGCTACAAGAACTGAAAAGCACCCTTTAGGCTGATAGCAGGGTCGCGTAGTCGATAAACAACCCGTAAATAGTGAGATTTGAGTTTATTTACACTTGGCGCGGTCGACACAGGCGACATAATGGTTGTTGTTGTTGTCACTCATCGGTAAATATAAACAAGAGGAGGGGATTCAGTGAGCAGCTTAGGAGAATGGAGCTGCAAGTGTCAATTTAAACTGATGCACTGTGAAATAGAAAGTTACAAATACTTTTTTGTGTATCATTACTTTTGGAGTGTTTAAGAATAATAGGATATAATGGTGACTTACTAATTGCAGGAAAGTGGCTTCAAGTTACCTGCAAACAAAGCAGAAATTCTTCATTGCATAGTTAGACTTAATTTAATCCATGTAGTATGAGTCTTTAATCCATAGTCCTTTGCATGAAGTGGATATTCTTAAGGTTGATAAACTTTCTTTATGATTGATTGACTTTCTAATGAAAATATTACAAGCATATTAATGTAATGTGTGAGCTGGTAACATTTAAATAACTGGAATTATATACCTACTGATATATACTGGAGATGTGTAAAAGGTTGACCATATTCCCGAATCTAAAGACAAAAATATGTCTCAGAATTAACTAATGCAAATATTATCATGTTGTAAAAGTCTCAATAACATGTACCGTACATGAACCTTTCCAACCAATTCAATTAATTTTATTGAACAGTATAATTTAATACATAATTTTCACCTGTTCTCATATTACATAAGACTTGTATTTATCTAAAATAAATGCTTTTCAACAGCATATAACAAATATGTGACTGGTATTGGTTTTTCTTAATGTTTTAATTATAGACTATAAAAAAACCTACATTTTATTTACATATGACACCTGTAAAGTTTACAGAAATCCATGATACCTCCCTAGCTATTTGTACTATTAGTTTCCTGCATTATCACAGTTCATTACATTATATATACCTGAGTAAAAACCTGCAAATTTATGATATTGAAAAGCTGTTTGAACTCATGTACTTTCCAACAATGACTGAAAACAAAAAACACCAATTCCTTAATGACTACAGTACTTGTTTGGCACTCTTCACATTGCTTGGACATATCACAAATATGGCAGAGAAATTATTAAAATACAATAAGATTAAAGCCACAGTACGGCATAAGTATATCCTTATAGTTAATCTTCGAACCTTGATATGTAAATAAAACTAAGACATTAATATTATTGGCCAAAGATAAGAATGCATGAAAAAAAAGTTGATTTTACTCAAATAATAATAAATCTAACATGAAATGTGAATGTTAAAAGCTATATTTGAAAGACAAAATATATAATGAAAATAAATATTGTAATTTCTTAAAAAACAAGCAGAAGTTAACAATAATTTAGATTGAAACCTACACACAAACCACACAACTAAAAACATACGTGCACACTAATAACTCTGTCACAAAATATAACACAACTTAAACCACACTAATCATTAAACAAAAAAATCACACACACACAACAAAACACACTTGAAAACAAATCACCTTTTCTCGATAGCCTTTTTAATGTTCACCAAAGTTTCTGATATTGTGGCTATATTTTCTGCAAGATCCATCAAAATATCCCTTATAGTCTTATGGACAACTAGTATATCTGGAGCTAGCGTAGCTTCCAGATGAGCTGTCACACCTCCAGCTGACCTAGAGGAAGGGCGACTTGAGGCTACAGAGCTGTGGTACGAATGCTCCTCACTTGGTGGTAGGTTTTACCAGCTTCGGCAAGCTGTCACCAGTCAAAACCTCACAGTCTTCCACTGTAACTGGCCCGAAGTCCTGCCAACTTGGCCCAAGTCTAGGTGAAGGGGCCCTTGATGGCAGTCCTGGGTCATCCACATCACCTTATTATGAAATTATGAAAATTAGCAACTTTCATATAATTTTAGAGAAATATTAAGGATTATCGTTATGAATTAAAATTGTAAAGTCACTCTTAAAGAAAGCAGTATATAATTAGTCATACATATAAGTACAGCAGCAGTACTGCAATTTTTACTTGGTTAAAGTACTCATATGATACATATGGAATCCAACAAAGCATCACAAATTTAGTTTTGATTAACATGGCCCCAATTTTTTCGACTACATGAACTGCTAACAGGAGTTATTTATATGATACACAAAATGTATAAATCACTATGTACTTGACTCCTGTATATTGGGTCATCACTGTACATGTACCGTATTTACTGAAGGTATGGATATATGAGAACATCTTGTATATTTGTTCCTAGGACTAATGCCTTATGATTTGCACTGTTTAACTTTGAATGAAATTGAGAGGTAATGCTGCTCAAAATGTATGTTTTATATATATAAACTCTCAATGTAATTGCTTCACATAGTGCCAATGAGGGAAGATTTCCATATTACTAGCCTAGATGAACAGCAGGATATTTTTTACTGTTATATACTGTACATACTGCCTGGGTCTTGGAGTCCACAGAAATACCCGACACTTGCACTTCTTTAATGACTTGAGCCATAGCCTCTTCTATGTGGGTGAATGTCTTTGTGTCACTAGTGTCACCACCTGAAATATAACGAAAAATGGTACATAATTCAATAACAAAGCAGAACCAAGCAGAATAAATTACAATACCTGGTTATCGTATTAAAATGGTACTGTATCTAAATCAGGCAATGGACACTCCCCCCCCCCCATCCTTCAACCTATGTGTGCCCATGCCAACAGCCGAATCCATAATATAAATAATGCTTATATAATTTATTTCCTTGATCTGTCTTTCAATAAAACTGTTTGAAGTCTTAGTTATTATATTGCACTTGCCAGATTTCACTACATACGGTATATTTCTACCTGTTACTTGGTAATGGCAATCAACTGTACAGATTTTGAGATTAATATAGAAACTACTGTAGGTAGGTGTAAAGGAAATAAAACAGTGACAGTAGAAGTTAAAAGAATATAATGTCCTCCCAGTCAATGTCTTTGATTTATTTTCATGACAACCAGCTACCAGTAAACTATTTGTATCATGCTGTTCTTGATTTACAGTACGTAACCTAACCTATCTTAAACTAAACTAGCCAAACCTAACCTAACCAAAAATCTATATACAATATACCAGTGATTGGCATGATATTAAAAATATGCCCGGGGGGGCAGCTGCCTTATCTCCACTGTTGTGTTAAATGTTTATCAACACAGTATAATAATTCACGGTATTAGTACAGAAGTGGACCTGAATTCAGCAGTGTTGCCAGATCCGGCTGGGTCCTAGTATTTTATCCCTGTCATTTATTGTACTTTATCACGATTATTTCCCGGTAGTTTGCCCAGGTTAGGTCCCGATAGTTTGCCCAATTTAGGTCCCGGTAGTCTGATGCGGTCTAGGTTAGGTTAGGTCAGGTCAGGTAAGGTCAGGCTAATTTCAAAATGCCCCATTTGAATATGCCCTATCTTGGAAACGGGACATTTGAGGAAGAAAAACCATAGAGGAAAAGTGTCTTAGAATGGTCCAAAATAGTGGGTAATGACAGTAAAATATCTATTATACAGTAAGGTCCACTTCTTTACCTTTACCTAATTCACTTACCTGTCTTTTGCTGTTAATTCCTGTCTGATGTAACTTGGTGACTGTGTCATCTCTATCAGCTGATGGTGAGACAATGTTTATTTGTTGACATTGTAATACTACGTTATGATTGGCTTACAGTACCAAGGACATATTGTTTCCTTCATTGTGATTGGCTGAGAGCCAGTCAGCTGGGTGGCGGGATGAACAAAACACACGGAACGAAACGGGCAGCGACGCTCGCTACGAGGCTATCATCGTGAGCTACGAGGGAGGTTATGAAGCTTTGGAGATACCAACTTATGATCCTCGTAAGCCTCGATCAAATATGGCGGCTACGAGAGAGTAAAGGTGATCGTAGCGCCACCAACTTACGATGCTTTGAAGATCCCACCCCAGGATGATTGAAGACTCACTGTGCAGTACAAGGTAGTTTATTGGTAAGGAACACTTGGTAGGAGGTTGTGGTGAATCAAGCAGCAAGGTGAGTGTGGTGTGTTTTGCTGAGAGTAGCGAGGGGAGTGGAGAGGTGTTCACGTGTGCGTGGTGGGGAGTCAACTGAGTGGCTGGGGGAAGCCAAGCACCTGTGTGAAGGTGTGTCTTGGCGGGAAAATGGCTAGGGCAAGTGGGGGTCGAGAAGCGCAGTGTTAGAATGCTTGCTTGATTCACTACAGTACCCCCCCTCCCCCCACAAAAAAAGAATTTTGAGAGGAGTGAGGGTACTAAAAATAATTACAATTGGTACATATGTGAGGAATGGCCTCACTAAAGAAAAAAAATAAATAAATAAATACACATATATTACAATGGGGACAACCTGGAAACATATTCATGAGCCATGCTTGATGGGTAGTGTTGCACAAAAGAGTACGTGTGAGGTGTGGATTGTCGTATGGGCGAGAAAGGCAAGTGTGTGAATTAATAGTAGGTGCAAGATGTGTGAGGCTGGTTGTCGAGTAGGTGCATGTCTGTGTTGGCTAGCATGGATATATATTTATGGGGTCGCTTTATGGTACGTCCTGTGCGTGTAGTAAACCCTACAGGTACCATGTCTGGCTCGTTCTCCCGTGGCAATATCTGTGGTTGTGGTGGTGTGACTGGGCGTGTAGGTGTCCGTGGCCGGCCGTAGGGGCTGACAGGGCGAGGGGGAGTGGCAGGTCCGACATGAATAATAGGAGGCTGGTCCTGAGGGAGATTAAGAGGGATTACACATATAGAGTCATTTGGCAGAGGGTCGGCAGGCGTGGGGGATGGGTTGAGTGAGGCAGGTTCAGGTATGGGATTAAGCGGGGGTGCGGGTGGGGGTGTAGGTGAGGCAGGTTCAGGTAATGTAGGAGGGGTAGGTACGTTAAGGGGTGTAGGTGGTGAAGGATGGATAACGGTTGCATAATGGTCGGGGGGTTTAGGTGTCCCTACGATTGATGGTGTGTGAGTGGAGGTTGATGGTTGTGATTGTGATGTGTGAGTGGAGATTGATGGTTGTGGTTGTACGTGTGTTGGTTGTGGGGAGTTGTCCTGGGTAGTAGTGTGGGGGGGTCGTGATGGTGAAGGAATGGGGAAGGTGCGAGTGTGTGGTGCACCAGTGTGTGTCGGTTGGGGTGGAGGTGGGGGTGTTGGTGTAGTGTTGTGTGCGATGGGTCGGTTGTATGATGATAATGGTGGTGGTGAGGGTATGCCTGTGTGTGGAATGTTGTGTGTGTTATACCATTGTTGGTACGCTGTGATGTGAGGCTGTGTGTGCGTAAGTGGGGTAGGCATAGTAGGGGTTGGCAGCAGAGGGCGCCTTGGCTGCGTGACGTCGTGGTGAGGTGGTGGTGGACGTGTGTCCTGCTGCTGCTGTTGATGTTGGTCAGACTGTGTCACCGCCGGTTTCACGTGTTGTCAGGAAGTCCTGTATGGTTTCCCCCCGATCTGTAGCGTTACTGTTGCCTCGTCCCTCTTGATGACCCTATGTGGTCCAGTGTACGGCTGCTGCAGGGGGGTCCTGTGCGCGTCTGTCCTGAGGAACAGTTGTTCTGCCCTGCGGAGTAGTGGGTGTTCATAGGTTGGGTGGTGTGACTGTTGTCTTGTTGGTGTAAGTGTTGGTGTTGCCATGATCCTCTTCAGAGCTGGGAGAAAAGATAGGTTGGAGGTGTCTGCCGTTAGGTCTACCACTTGGCTGGGCAACCTCAAATCCTCCCCGAATGTCAATTCCGCAGGTGAGTGGTTCAGGTCCTCCTTGACCGTCGACCTGATGGTCAGCAGGATGAGAGGCAGTGCATCCACCCACTGTTCAGGCTGTACAGCCCTGAATGCCTCCTTCAGCCGGCGGTGAAACCTCTCGACCATACCGTTGCTGCAGGGATGATAGGCAGTGGTCCTGTTCCTGCATGTCCCCAGGAACTCTAGCATTTCTTGCCACGCCCTTGACTCGAACTGAGTCCCCTGGTCCGTGACGATGCACGCCGGAGGGCCAAAGTTAGACACCCAGTCCTGGAGAAAGTGTCTTGCCGTTCCTTCTGCTGTGATGTCAGTCATGGGGGCTGCCGTGCACCATCTTGTCGTATGGTCGACGCATGTGAGTAGGTATCTGTATCCCCGTGATGTAGGGAGTGGCCCCACGATGTCTACATGTACCGTGTGGAACCTTGAAGTGGGTGTTGGGAAGTCATGTATCGGTGGGCGTGTGTGTCTACCAATTTTGGAGCGTTGGCATGCCGTACATTCTGACACCTACTCCTTGATTTGCCTCCTCATGCTTGGCCAGACTGCACGACGCGTGATTAACCTCTGGGAACCAGCGACCCCTGGGTGGTTGAGGTTGTGGAAGTGGAGGAATGTGGTTCTCCTGAATGGGGCCGGAATGTATGGTCTAGGAGGGCCACATGAGACGTCGCACCACACTCTTACGTTGGGCTCGGCTGCTGTCACTTCCTCCAGCTTCAGACCTGTGTTGCCTTGCAGTAGTTGCTGTAGTTCCTCGTCTGTTTGTTGGGCTGCAGCTATTTGTTTGATGTCGAAGGAATGGCCTAGGTGGACTGCCATGACCGTCTGTGTCTGAGGTGTAGCCCGGGATAATGCGTCAGCCACAGCGTTGTCCTCACCCTTTACGTGCCTTTTGTCAGTGGTGTATTCTGATATGTATGCCAAGTGACGGGTGACTCTTGGTGACCAGTTTGTCCCCAGCTGCTTCATGGCAGTCGTGAGTGGCTTATGATCCGTTCTGATGTGGAATTGCCGTCACTCAAGGAAGTGGCCGAAGTGACGTACTGCCTCGTACATTGCCACGAGCTCCCTGTCAAAGGCACTGTATTTCTTCTGTGATGGGTCGAGGCGCTTGCTGAAGAATGCTATTGGGCGTAACGTCCCCTCGATGTCTTGTTGCAATACTGCCCCAATGGCGTCCACTGATGCATCAGTGTAAACGGAGGTAGGTGCGTGGGGCGTGGGGTAGGCTAGCAAGGTAGTGTTGGCGAGCCTGCTCTTGATGCTGGTGAATGCCGCCATTGCCTCGTCATTCCAACTCAGTTTCTTCTGCGAACTCTTCTTTAATCCTTTGATTAGGTCATGTAGTGGAGATAGTACTTCTGCAGCGTGAGGGACAAACCGATGATAGTAGTTCACTATCCCTAGGAACTCTCTCATCTTCCTGGCGGTGTTGGGTGGGGGAAAGTCCCTGATGGCTTCGACCTTCTGTGGTAGTGGCGTGATTCCCTGTGACGTCACCCTATGGCCCAGGAAGTCTACTGTATCAGCCCCCAGCACACACTTTGATGGGTGAATCTTCAGTCCATACTCCTGTAATTTATTAAAGAGCTGTCGAAGGTGTTGGGCATGATTGTCGTGATCACTGGATGCCACTAGGATGTCGTCGATGTATACCACCACGAAGTCCAAGCCCTTGACTACCCTATCCATGAACCGCTGGAAGGTTTGGGCAGCATTTCTCAGGCCAATGTTCATGGCAGGGAATTCGAATAAGCCGAAAGGAGTGGTAATGGCAGTCTTTTTAATATCTTCCTCTGCTACGGGAATCTGGTGGAAGGCGCGGACTAGGTCGATCTTCGAGAAAACCGTACACCCCTGGAGCTTGGAGTGGAAATCCAGGACATGGGGTATGGGGTAACGGTCTGGTGTCGTTACGGCATTGAGTGCACGGTAGTCACCGCATGCCCTCCATTCGCCTTCCTGTGCTTTGGGCACCATATGGAGTGGAGATGACCATGCACTGTCTGATGGACGAGCTATCCCTTGTTGCATCATGACTTGGAATTCTTTCTTTACTGCTTCGAGTCTCTCCGGTGGCATCCTTCTGGGTCTGGCGAAACATGGTGGACTGGTCGTGACGATGTTGTGGCGTACTCCTGGATCTTTGGGCTGACAATCGTTGGTGGCCGACAGTAATTGAGGGAACTCCTGGAGCAGCTGGTGATACTCGCTTGTCTTGGAGATGTGGGTGATGGTGGGTTGTGACTGGCGGCATGATTTGGTTTGTATGTGCCGGCCCGTCGTTTTGTGTAGCAGCATCCTGCCTTTCGTGTCAATTAACAAATCATGTGCTGCCAAGAAGTCCAGCCCTAGGATTGGGTACTGTACATCTGTCACCACAAACGGCCACACAAACCATTCCTCGGTAATGAGGGAGACGCCTTTACTTCTTGTGCCATACGTAGCGATGGGTGATTTATTAACTGCCAGGAGATCGTACGCCATGCTGGAGGGTCGCTGTTTCTCCCGATAAGTGGGAGGAAGTACACTGACTTCCGATCCTGAGTCCACCAAGAACAGCTCTGTCGTTGCTAGGTCCTCCACCCACAGGAGAGTGCGGCTGTGAGGTTCAGTGGTGTATGACCTGGGGGGGTATGCCTGTAGGTCCCCAGGCGGATGTGTGGTAGTCCGTGCCGGAGTGTGTCGGTGAAGAGATGTGGCTGGATTCTGGGTGGTAGTACCCTGTGATGTGGTGGCGTCGCTCGCTACTCGTGGAGATAATGCGGCGGTAGCGAAAGTGATACGTGGTAGTTGTGGGATCGTTGGTGTCAGCGGCAGTGATGTGTTTACTCTCACGCCACCGCCTTAGTAGTTTCCCTGGTTGTCGAAGCGGTCAGAGTTAGGTGTGTGACTAGACCACTGACATGGTGCTCGGCAGTTCCTTGCTTGCCTGCCGTAGTGTTGATGGTACACGCATATCTGCATCTGTTGCTGTCGCCATGGTTGTCCGACTTGGGGCGGTGGTTGATGTTGAGGATGTGGTGGTAGAGCTAGTGGTCGTGATTGTGTCAATTGTTGTTGTTGTAAAGTGTCAAGGTTTTTATGTATCTCCCTCGTTAATTGTACTAACTCAGCCGTATTGCTGCATGGTTCTGTAGGTTGTGGTTGCATGGAGGAATGCTGAGGTGGTGTGGAGGTGGTATTTACTGCCGTTGTTGTGGTATTTAATGGGAATCTGTTGCCACTCCATGAGCCCTCTTGCTCAATGTGGGCGTCCATGAGAGAGTCGGCCCGCTCTCCATACTCCTGGAGTGTGAGGTTTGGCTGAGCGATGAGGTGCAGCCATAACAGGGGGGGCATCAGATTAGTGTGTCTTGTTTTCAGCATGAGGTCTGGGAAGGGATTACCTGCTGCTTGGTTGAGCCGTTGCATATGTCTGAGGAGTGCAGATGGGCTCCTCCCATCCAACTGAACATTTTCCAGGGCCTTGTAGTTTTGTAGGACGGTATTTCCACACGCCATCGTGATAGCGGCTTTCAGACCCTCATACTGTGACCCAGACGTTAGTGTAGGAAGCGAAGGAGAGGTTAAGGCGAATATATCTGTTGGGAGGGCCCTGATGATTGCCCGATATTTCGCCTCATCGGAAATATTATCTCCTTTCCAGATTTCCTCTGTGTGTTGCAACCACGCGAGTGTATCAGAAGAGAATGGAGGGGTGACTGGAATGGATAACGTGGGTGTGTGATGAGTGTTATTCGTGGTGTTGGCTAATTCAGATGTTTGCGCCATATTGCTGGTGAGACGAAAGTTATGCAATGCGGTGTGGGGTGGATGGATGGAAAGCGGGAGCACGATGGGGTATGGGGGTAAAATATATTAGTCCCCCCGGGAAGAAGGAATCAAAGAAAATGGTCGGAACTCGGGGGAGTGAAGAAAATGGTAGGAAATCGGGGGAGACTGAGTCAGAGTGGGCCGTGATAGAAAACTGTAGTAACGCTGAGGTAGGTTGGGGGTTAGGGAAATCACTAGTGGGTAGAGTGAGGGTTGCGAGCGTGGGTGAAATATATTAACTATGGTAGAATGGCGGGAATGGAATGCGACAAGGAATGATATTTTAAAGAGCGTGGAGGTGGAGAATGGATTGCTTTTCTATCACACAATATATATAAATAGAAAATACATATGAATTGGGACTATGCGGCAATGTGCCTGTATAATAATACTATAGGTATGGAAAAAAAAAATTGGGGAGAAGAATCACTGGGGAGGGTAAAATGAGAGAAAGATTGGAAAATAAATGTTGCTGTCGAGTACTTAATCCCTTTGTGTACTGGTGGCGACGTCGTGGGTGGCGTAGAGGCGTGGAGTGGCGTGGTGGAGCGCGTGTTGTGGAACTGGGGTGGTCCACGTGGGGTGTATGTTTTGGAGCAGGAGAGTGGTCCAGGAGCAACACGTAAGATGGAGAGTGGAGTTGTGTAGTTGTATAGCTTGGTTCAAGGCGGAAGTATAAGGTTACCTTGCGTTGTCGCTTGCACAGTGCACACGTGGAGAGTCGTTTCAGGCTGGATGTATGTTTTTTCCCGGGGTCACCAGTTATAACGTTACGGGATGTTATCACCCAGAATGATTGAAGACTCACTGTGCAGTACAAGGTAGTTTATTGGTAAGAAACACTTGGTAGGAGGTTGTGGTGAATCAAGCAGCAAGGTGAGTGTGGTGTGTTTTGCTGAGAGTAGCGAGGAGAGTGGAAAGGTGTTCACGAGTGCGTGGTGGGGAGTCAACTGAGTGGCTGGGGGAAGCCAAGCACCTGTGTGAAGGTGTGCCTTGGCGGGAAAATGGCTAGGGCAAGTGGGGGTCGAGAAGCGCAGTGTTAGAATGCTTGCTTGATTCACTACAACATATAACTCTGTAACGTGTTTCTGTCCTTTCCAGTGTTTCCACTTTAGGGTAAAATACCCCATTTTAGGGGAATTGGACCCTTGTTAGGGTAAAACCTAGGGTAATGCGAAAAAAGGCAAAATCTGGGGGAATTTGAGAATTTTTAGGGTATACTTCCTATTTTCTAGGGGATTTTGATAAATTACATAGCAGTTTCAATCTTGGTTTGAAGATTGGAAAAGTGGAATATTTGTGCAAGGGAAGTAGTAGAGTTCACCATTAAAATGGGGATAGGTAGTCATTTTCCTTCATTATTTTAGTTAATTTTTATTTGTATTATTTATTTATTATTATTATTATATTTATTATGTATTATTTATTATTATTATTATTATTTTGTGTGTGTGAGAGAGGCAAATTCAAATTGCAACTGCCTGCCGTGCTTGGCTAGTGGCTACACATGCCAGACAGTGAGTGCAGTACAGCAAGGCCGCTTGAAGAGTAAGTCGTCCCACCGCGCAGGCAGGGAGAGCGTGATGACGTCACCGCGAAGAGTCTCTCGCTCCCTCACTCGTAGATACCCATGAAAAACCCAGCCCAAAACATAACCTTTTACACTCGATACATGATATTTGATACTGTTGGGGGCAGATGGGGAATGATGCAGCTTGTGACCAGTATTCCTTATAGCATTATTCATTCAAGCACCAAAAGAGTAGCCTACCTTTTGATATGATAAATATATCTCTCTCTCTCTTGTGATCAACTGTCAACTTTAAACTATTTCAAAGCTTAGTTGAAGAAAAATGGGGTATATACACTTGAGGTAGGCATTAATATTTTAATAAGGAAACAAATATAATACATAAATTACAGTACTAAGAGTAAGTTTGAACTTCATAATTTATCAAGTATACCATGTAGGATACATACAATATTTATTCATAAGTAGTATCATGCTTTGCTCTTTCACTGAATTCTTATCTTAGTTTTGACATTTTGTTAGATATTTTCCTCTGTGAATTTCGCTTTCTAAGGGGTTAATATCCGTACCCTGAAAAATATGCGACAACGGACAAAAAACCTAATCACATCATCTGGTAAATCTACAAAATTTCTTATTTCACTTGCTAATGTTGTTACACATTTTGGCCCCTCTCTGAGTTCCTTATCTCTGTGATAACAAATAAACAGTCTTTCCATTTGTTTCAGTTGATCAAAAACAATATTGCTGGATCTCTTTAACTTCCCCACTGTTCTAGAAATTGTGCCTAGGAAATTGTACTGTGGAAACTTTTTGACAAAATAACCCCCAATGTACCTCAGTCCTTGTTTCCATTGTTTTTTCTAATGTCTCTTCTTCTTCTGTACTTATTGGAAGACAGTTCTCAATGTCTTCCATTTCACACAAGGAATTATCAAAATCAACTGAACAGCCTTCCTGACGTTCTTCCTTTGAACTCCTGTTACATCAACATGATTATGTGACACACATTCACTACTGACTTTCGTAGTATAATGTACAATGAACCCATAGTTAAGAAAATTGTTACGAATCAACTTCATCAAGTGAGGGGCATCTGCAAACACGCATACTTCCCTGTCTGCAGCAGCTGGATTAGTGAAAGAGGTATGATCTACATTTACACTCAGATTGTTCTATAATCTTACATTTGTGGGACTAAGATCATTCACTATGGCTACTACTGGATATCCAACTGCTTCTACCCTGCTAATTAAATCAAATGAAATATCCTTGTTCATGTCCGTATAAAAAATATAGTATATTACCTGTTTCCATGGGCTAGTAAGGCCCCTTATAATTTATTTTGGAGGGGGGTGTCGCAGGCTACTACTGACAGCTGTTTTCTCAGTCGCTCGGACCAAGATCTAGAATACAAGGTCTGCTCGTCAACTGTCACCCCACTGCGCATCTACGTCGATTGGCCCCCAATCTGCCCAAGTCTGTCAAATATGGGACAGGATAGTAGTCTCTATGATCGGGGTACATACGGGTCAATACTAGCGGCCCCTCGCATTTCAGTGACAAAAATGCCTTACTTTCTTGCCAAAATTAATGGTTTAGACTTTGTGTAGGTGAATCGTTTTTGTTTCTAAAATTTCTTCAAAAGCATAGGTATCGAAAGATCTCAGTGGAAGTTTTCGAGAAATTACAAATAGGACTAGAAATAGTGATGTGAAAACAGCATATATACGGGAGAATTCCTTCCCTCTGCCCGCGTATAGAAAATGGAAATATTTTAATCCTTACCTGACTCACCTTATCAAATCCTTTAAACACCCCCACCTCCAATACACACACACACACACACACACACACATTTTTACATGTGTTGATATTTCTCAGTAGGGACAGTATAGAAAAAATAGATGATAATTTTCTTTTCATAATCTATTGTAGCTAATACAAACATCAAGATCTAATCAAATATAATTACATGGGCCTTAACTAAGTAAAATAATGTATAATATTTAAGACTAAAATTAATACATAAATTAATACATTAATACATAAATTAATACATAAAAACGACGGTATCTGAATATAAACTATGTAACATTCAACTCAAATCAAGTAAGTGTGTGTGTGTGTGTGTGTTGGAGGCGGAGGTGTGAAGTGATTTGATAAGGATTAAAATATTCTCATTTTCTATACACAGCCAGAATGAAGGTTTTCTCTTGTATATATGCTATTTTCACAGCACAATTTCTATGCTTATATGTAATTTCTGGAAAACTTCTACTGAGAACTTTCGATACCTATACATATGAAGAAATTTTAGAAACAAAAACGATTCGCCTACATTGACTCTAAGCCCTGAATTTTGGCAAGAAAGTTAGGCATTTTTGCCACTGAAATGAGAGAGGTCGCTAATATTGACCCTAATGTACCCCCACCATAGAGACTACTATTCCATCCCATATTTGGTAGACTGAGAGCGGCCTCAGTTTGGGGGCCAATCGACGTCACCAGCCCGGCCCGATATGCGCGATGAGCAGACCTGGTATTCTAGATCTTGGCTCGGACCACCCGCCCGAGCCTCGTTTGCTAGCACCCGAGCGAGTTTTGGTTTTCTCAGTGGTGTTACTGAGGCCGTCCGAGCCCTCTTCCCGACCACATTATTGGAACACTCGGGCGCCCGGGCTCGGGAACTCTACCCCTCCCAGTGCTCGCCCGAGTCGGGCAGCCTGCACTATAAATAATCTCTATTTCATAATAAAGCATATTCTTTCCTCTTAAATCTGTCAGAAAAGTACCAATAAATTTTATTTACATGATATAATGCCTGTAATTAGTATATTTTTGGATATACCTAAGCATTTACAAGAATATTGTGGTACCCTCACTAATTATAGCCATCAACAACAACAACAACATTCATCAGCCAGCACCAGCAAGGCTGTGTCAAGCTGTCAACCAAATTCCAGTTGAATTCCTGCATCATCAGTTGAAAAACAATGGTAAATACTTACTAATTTCTATATATTCCATTCATGAGATGATGAGAGTACAATATTAAGTTAACAGTTAAGGATTCATTAAGTGACTTATTTATTTATGGTTATTGTGTACTGTAATCTTTCTGTAACTTAAAGTATAAATGTACATTTTCAGGACGTCCTGCACGAGATCTTTGCTGGAATATTGGATAAGCTTAATAAGGAGGAGTTGCAGTCAAGAAGGTTACCCCCAATTGTGCCATGGCATACCTAACTGAACACGAATTTATTCAGAGATTCAGATTGTCCAAGGATGCAGTGAGTGACTTTCTTTAGGAAATCAGACCTCGTTTGCCAAGAGTTGCTAATGGTAGAGGTAAGTTAAGGGTAAACATATAGTTTAGCCACAGAACAGAACTACAATTTCCCTTATAAGGAAAAACAACAATCTATGAAGAGCTGCAGATTTTCATACATATTTGTTGTTCTGTTCATTTTTATCTATAATATTGAGTGGAAATCACTTGTATACATATCCCCTAGCCAATAATCTTATGGGTGGGGAAAAACATATTATTTGGGATAATTGGCAATGAATTACATATATATATATATATATATATATATATATATATATATATATATATATATATATATATATAAAGAGCAAGAAATACATACCGGTACAGAGATTCTCAGATATTTTGCTAAACCATAGCATACATTTACAGTGTTAAGATATTGTTTACTTTTTAATTTTCAGTACATTTTGTCTTCAGTGCTACTCAGTTTATGATATGTTTCTTTATTGTGCATCCATTTCATAATCAACATTTAAGTAACTAATGTTTTCTTCCATTGTCTTATAGGATGTAGTGTACCACAGTATCTTCAGCTTCTTGCTGTACTGAGATACATGGCAACTGGAAACTTTCATATATCAATGGGGGATTGCCTGGAGATGTCCACAGCATCGGTAAAGAGGATAGCAACTGCTATTGCTCATCTGACTCCAAGATATATTAAATTTCCTGGACAGAATGAAACGCAGATAATTGTGGAGGCGTTTCATATATGCCTGGAGTGATTGAATCCATAGACTGTAGCCATATTAAAATCCAGAGTCCAGGAGGTAATAATGCCGAGCTATATCATTGCAGAAAAGGATATATGTCTCTTAATGTTTAAGCCGTGGGATTCCTCTCTAAAATTTTACGTGTAAATCTCCATAATATCATTCATACTCTTTAAATTATATTTTACATATAAGTATGCATAATATCATTCATGCTCTTTAAATTATAATTTACATGTAAGTCTCAATAATATCATTCATACTCTTTAAATTATAATTTACATGTAAGTCTCCATAATATCATTCATACTCTTTAAATTATAATATACATGTAAGTCTGCATAATACACTGTTTTCTTATAGATTTCAAAGCACTGAGAAAAGTAAATGAAGAATCAGTGATTAGAAGTATCTATTTTATTAAGGTATGTAATTTATATATGACATAATTCAGGATATTATTATATTATACTATATATATGAATTCAAATTTCACTAAATAAAATGTGATGGAAATAAATATTTGAGTTTACTAATTAACCAATAAACAAACTATAGTAACGACAGCTGACTCTGACCTTAAAATTATTGTACTCTGGTGACACTTCAATGGTAAAGTACGGTACAGTGTTGTGTTGCCAAGGTACCATGATTTAAGGGTCAAAGTTGACTGCTGCAGCTATAGCTGTAGACCAGGATTAGAAGAGATTTATTCACAAGAAATATATGTATTCAAATATATGCTGAGGAGATGAGGCTGCAAGCTGAGTAGATGGCTTGTGCACTCGAATACACTGCAGTCTTATGGATGATGGTTTGTACACAGGAAGATCCACCTTGCTCAATGAAAATGGCTCGAGAATGCTGCAGTCATCTGTCTCTTCCAGGGAACCATCAATTCTACCTGTTAATGCATTAATTAAGCTACATAAGTATCCAGCTTCTTCCAGCCGAACCAGAAATTGGCACCGTCTGGCCCTGCTTGTGAATTATGTTTGGGCAGTGCAGTAAATATAAGAATGAAATTTCTAGAGATTATACAGTATTCCAAATACACGGAACTGACCAATACAGGACCTATCAATTTTTCACAGTATGATTTGATGTATGTGGTGACAAATGTAATAAAATCTACGTTATGCTTTAATGTAATACAACTATTAAAATTTGTATCCTTACTACAGTCTTTACTATTCTGTTGAGGGTCGTCTTCATCGTCTTCCAGGAACCGAGACAAGCACGAGTTCTCAAAAATTTTGTGTGGTAAGAGCAGTAAACCTGGGATGATGTCCTGGACAATTTTCTACAACTCATCAAACTTGGCTGGTGTTCAAGGAGGTCCACCGCCAGTTTGGTTAATTTTCTTAACATTCTGCATGATATTTTTTCATTCTGTGAAAGAGAAGATAATCCAATTAGAGAAATGACAAGAATTTAGGAGTAAAACTATGGAATCACACATCCATCCATTTGTGTGTTTGGTTTTATTTTAAGAACTACTTGTGAAAAATTATGTATTATAATCCTTCTGCCACCCTTCTCCTACTCCTACAATCTTATGGTAGAGCCTGGGAATTTATGGGTTTTGGATGTGGGAAAATACACAAATTAGGAATAAATTGATCTTACCTAATCTGGACCTAACCTTGGCATTCTTCGGTACGGACCAAATGTTATCTGCTGATCAAGAGATACATTTATGACCTATTTCATTGCTTAAGTGAGCAAGACCAACAACTAAATCCTTCATGATAATATAGTGCATAATGTGAAGTATAAGTTTGCCAATTTTCATTTAAATACATGAGGTGGCATGATTTCTGAGATTATCCTATAAATTTATTAAATCTATATCAGCAAATAAGATCATGCATGAAAAATTATAAATTTTGAAACATTCAAGCATTGTTAATTAGAAATGCCATTTGGGCCTCTTGTGAAACTCTATCTGAGACCTAATATGTGCCAGCTATGAAAAATATCACCCTTACAACCAACAAAACAAGCAGAGGTTGTTGCAATATTACCCTAGGATTCATGAATTAACTTACAATTGGGACAAAGTATGGGGTTACATTTGGTACCAGTAGGCCAGTGGGTCTGTTAACTCACCTGGTTGGTTACCTCACACCATCATTAGTCTTAAGACAAGGACAATTATATAGAACAACATACTTTGGTATAAAAGTAACAGAATAACTATATAACTGTGCTCTTATGATAAATTAGACTTACTTTCTTCGAATCCATTCCCAGGATCGTTTCAGCTACTTGTCTGTCTTCCTTTCACATATGAAGAAGTGGATGTTGTATTGTTTCTCCACTTCCTTCCATGCTTTCTTCCACTGAAGAATACCATTATAGTCTCCTTTCTTTGAATTTATTATAGGATGGTGTGTAATCAAGGTCGCTAGGAACAACTTCTGCTCCAAGTTCAGTGGTGTACATCTGGTTGCCATGGTGATGAAGGTGGTTTGTTTACATTTGACCTGTAAGCATTACCAACCACCGCAGGCTGCCCGAGCAATGTTGCCAACCCTCACCAGTCCACTCGCGTGCTGGGATACGAGGCTCGGAGGGCTCTCGGACTGACTGAGAAATCGAATACCCACTTTCGGGCGCTAGCGTCCGAGGCTCGGGCTCGGGCGCCCGAGCGCGCCGTCCGAGGGACTGAGAAAACGGCTGTGAGTGTGAGTGAGAATACGTGGGTCTGATTGGGTGAAGGTGATGTGAGGTGAGGTGAGGGGAGTCACCAATCCTGTCTCTCTTCAGTCTGACGTCATGCTCGGGGTAGGACGAGTTTAGAGACAGACGCGGGAAGACCTACTCTTCAAGCGGCCTTGCAGTACAGTGTGTGAGGACCAGTCAGCGGATGGCGGCCTTAAATATTTAGTTATTTACACGTGAACTGCCTGCCGTGCCTGGCTACACGTGCCACACAGTGAGTGCAGTACAGTGTGTGAGGACCGGTCAGCGGATGGCGGCCTTAAATATTTAGTTATTTACAAGTGAACGCTACTTGTCCTCAGACAACTAAACCTGTGGGAAAGCCGATAGTGTTTGTGTCAGCTTTATTCAGGTAAATAATTATAACTAGCACTTTGTAATATATCCTTATCAATAAGGTCGAAAACAAATAGTGAATTTACCACTTCCGTTAATTTTTTTGAATTTTTTTTATACTCAGTAATATACAGTGATAATATTCATTCACAGACAACGTCACTATCAGTTCTAAATGCTCTATAATGTGCTGAAATATATAAATTCGCCGTAGGCTACCAGTACCATGATGGTGTAGGGATGAAAACCGAGACATAAGTGTATTTAAGTGCATAAGATTTATTAACAATGAATGCATGGCAGTGCTTTGTTTGATGATGATGATGAAATACAGGGCAGTGTTTATGTCAATAAATGATAAAAAGTAATTTGAAGTAGTTTGAATTTTGATTACAATGCACAAGAGTAACTTGAAGTAAATGCATGCCAGTACTTAATCTTATCATAAATGAAGAAGTATAGTAAATAAAATGTGGTAAATATTGCGATTATCTGCGTCCTCGATTTTCACACTTTCTGGGAACCGAAATCGCCCGTTTCCTTTCCCTTTTTATTTTGTAAACTGTTTTCTTTTGTGGAAATATGTAAAAAGAATTAATATTATTTGTATGTATTTACTTTTGTATGAATTTACTTTGAAACGGGAGTGCGGCTTTCCTAGCTGGGTCCCGATTTCCCGCCTCTGCATACAGTGTTGCCAGATACAGGGATACTTCCAAGTTTTAGGCTAATTTGTACACACTTGGGAAATCGTATGAAGAATGTACAATAAGTAGCCCAATTGGGTGGGAAACTCAATAATATTATATTGGGATAATTAATTTTTTGATCACCAGATGAAATAACCTGACCTGACCTAACCTAACCTAAACTGTGGCTACCTTCGGAACCTAACATAATGTCTTTCGGGACCAAACCTAGTGTTCTTCGGGAGCTTTAGAAATAAATTAGATTCTGTGGATAGTAGTTAAAAGTATACCGATTGGGTGGGTCAGGCGTAATATACACAACTGCATATAGGCCCTTTCGTTATTTCGCCAAGGAGATCTGGTAACACTGTCCGCCCGACCTCAGTTCATCCCTCCGCTACAGAAATGTTGCGTCTTAGAATTGAAATATCTATCAAAGAATACATTTCCACAAGATAATTCCACTGAATATTGATAAAGGAAACCTAACCCAACCTAACCTAACCAGTAGTTCGCCGGCGCAGATAATCGCAATATTAGCTTAAAATGTTTTGCTTTATAATGTTTTATGCTTTGTAATGAGGTTATTATTACCATTACACAATTCTGAAGGGAATAGGGGGCCATGAGTATTTGGGGATGCTAAAGTGGGACATGGGCACAAAAAGGTTGAAAACTTTGGGCTATATCTTAAGTTCTTAACTCACAAACAAACCTTGGTTGACCTATCTATCAAATATGTATTAATCAACTGTAGGGCTAACCTACTGTTCTTATTATAGCCAAGGATAACCGTAAAATAAACTGACCAGCCAACTCTTCCCTTTCCCAACACATGCTGGTATTGTGAGTAACTGCACTAATTCTTGTTCTGCGCAGAAACTGAAGGATCCGTGCCCCACTTAGTTTCATGAAATCTTACACAGGTGCTGTCTTCTAAGATGGGTGATAAGTCTGACGAATCTCCACCAACGCCGAGAAAGACAGTGAAGAAAAGTAGGCCTACAAATGTGAAGTCTAAGGTGTACCAACAAAAATGGAGAGAGTGTTGGATATCAGACCCTAAGTTCTCAGGATGGTTAAAAAAATCTCCAAGATCAACATCTCTTAGGCATCTAGCATATTGCAGTATATGTAACTCAGACATTCAATGTAGTAAATCAGACATTATGAGACACGCATCCAGTCAGAGGCACAAAAATCTTTCATTGCAGCATGCAAATAATTCATCTCTCGCCAGCTTCATACTCAGTAATGATATATTAGACAAGTCTGCCAAGAAAATTGAACTGAAACTTTGTGCCTTCTTAGCGGAAAATTACCTACCTATTTCATTGTGTGAACCCTTGTTGTTAAAAAATTTATTCCCTGATCAAAATGCCCTGAAACATGTCTGTCTGGGAAAACAAAGGGCATCATGTGTCATCCGTCAGGTCTTTGGGATACATCTGATAAAGGATCTGTGTGAGCTTTTAAAAGACAGACAGGAGTACTACCAAACAGATGAGCATTATAGTACAGTATTGGGATGATAATAAAATGCAAAATTCTTTCTTAGATCTTGTGGAGATTTATGACAGTTCTGCAGATGGTCTGATTAAGGCCTTAAAACAATCCCTGCAAAACAAACAGATTCCCTTAGAGAATATTGTGGCATTCTGTTCTGACACTACAAATGTCATGATGGGTGGGAGGCATTCTGTTGCTACCATTTTAAAAGATTTATTGCCAAATGTTGTAATAGTAAAGTGATCATGTCTTATGATTCATTTATGTGCTTTGGAGCGTCCTATGCTTGCCTAAAATTACCCAAGTCCCTTGAAGAACTTTGCCGTAACATCTTTACACACTTTAGTTTAAGCTCAAAGCGACAAGATGCATTTAAAGAATTCAAGGAATTTGTTGGTGTAGCTCCACACAAAATATTAGCTGGTGGTTTTCATTGGAGATTTGTGTTAAACGCTTACTTGAGCAATGGGAGGCTCTTAAATTATACCTTACTGAGGTTGCCTTCACAGATCCAACTGACAGCAATGATGCGATTCTGAAAAGTCTGAACAACAAGTTTACCCTTTGCTTACTTGGAAATTTTGTCTCACAACCTTGCTCACTTCAACAGTTTCAACACACAATTTCAGTCTGAAACCCCCAATTTTTACTGCCTCAAAAAAGAAGTCTGCAAATTACTTAGAAGCACATGTTCAGATTTTATGAGCATACCATATGTTTAGAAGTGTGAAGTATCAGCACTTGATCCAGAACATCACTTATTTTCTGCAAGCATGTTGTCTCCTGATAACATATATTTAGGAATATCTGCTATGGAAACTATGAATGATTTGATATCAAGTAGTACTCATGATGTGACAGTATTCTATGTAAACTGTATGAACATTCTTATTTAATCTGTAAGACAGCTAGATACAAGCTCGGTTCAACCTTAATGAATCCATCCATACGTTAGTGCAGTGTCTAGATCCCATGAATGCTGTCAATCTTCAACCAAAATCACTGGCACATATCTTTGAAGCAATACCGCAGATTAATAAATATGCAGAAAAAAAAGGGGTTGATGAAGAATGGAGATCACATTGCTTCAACGAACAGCTTACTGGCCAGACACCATGCTTGCAGTACTGGAATATTGTATTTAACCAAAAAAATGCTGCCAACCTCCCTTGTTGCCCAAATTTAAAAGTAGTTATCTCTGTTTTATTGTCATTGCCTTTTTCCAATGCAAGCGTGGAGAGATTTTTCAGTAAATACAACTTAACAAAGACACCACGGAGAACGAGGCTAAAAAATGAAACCATATGTGGCTTAATGCACATGCTGTACTACCTTAGTAACTAAAACATGACTGCGGACACTTTAAGTATTGATGACAAAATGATTTCAGCACTCAGGGCAATAAAAAGTAATGCAACTTGTTCTTAAATCAGTAATTAATCATTTGATGGTACAGTACAATCTGTACAGATAGCAATCTCAGTGTATAATTATGTTCAACTTAAGAACCTTGATGGAAATGTGGTATTTTTTTTTTTCTTCACATTTTGCATTATGAAATTAATGTTTTGTTATGCGGTGAAATTTGTGTAGTTAATTGCATTATGAGATAACCTACATTAAGATGTTATACATAAAATATTGTTAATGCTTTGTTTATGACTTCATATTGATTTATTTTGATGGTTTATCTGCAGAATATACATTTTTATGCCACTTTGTGAAACAAATTCCTAAAATAATCATCAGTTCTGCTCAAACGTACCGTAGTTTTAATGTATAGTCCTTATTATATGAATTTAGGGTAAATCATGCCAATCTAGGGGAATTTGGACACAAATCTAGGGGAAAATAAAATCTAGCCGTGGAAACCCTGGATAAAGGTCAGTGCTTCCACTTTAGGGTAAAATACCCCATTTTAGGGTATTTTGACCCTCCTTAGGGTAAGGCTAAAATATGTAAAATCTAGGGTAATCAAGCATTTCTTGGGGTGTTTCACTCATATTTTAGGGTAATGAAAAAATTATAATTTAATAAGGTGTTTATGAGCCCAGGAAAAATCCAACTCCACAAAATGTCAAAATCAGGATGTTTTGAAGGAGTTCCAAATTTTTTTTGGGGTGGAGCCGCACAAAATCTTGGCACCAGGGCAGACAAGATGGCTGTCTTTGGAAGCATGTGTGAAGAGGCTTCTGGAACAGTGGAATGCACTTAGGCTATATTTCACAGACTTGGCGTTTTCTGACCCAACAAACAGTAATGATGCAATTGTTCAGGAACTTTCTAGTAAATTTACGTTAGCTTACATGGAATTTCTAGCATATAATTTGTCTAGGTTCAATAGCTTCAATACACAGTTTCAGTCAGAAACCCCTAACTTTTTTTGTCTCAAGCAAGAAGTTAATATGCTTGTCAGAAGCATTTGTTCAGATTTCATGAGTGTGCCTTATGTTAAAAGATGTGAGCTCTCTGCACTACATCCATGGTTCCTGATGAGAAGACATATTTAGGTATATCAGCTAAGGAAACTGTAAGTGAAATTAAAGCTAGTGGTTGTGCTAGTAATGAAGAACTGACCAGATTTTACCATACCTGTAGACAATTCCTCATTGAGTCTCTGAAACAGATACAAAGTAGATTTTATGTTGATGATCCCATACATATATCTCTACAGTGCCTTGATCCCCGAAATGCTGCAATCCTTCAACCACCTTCTCTGTCTAAGCTCTTTGATGATATTCCTCAACTCTCAAAATCTGCTGACAAAAACCTCACAGATGATGAGTGGAGAAAACACCATCTGCTGCAGGAACTTTGCGGCCAGCTCACCTGTACTGAGTACTGGAATATTGTTTGTAACCAAACAAATGCTGCAAATAACCCATGCTTCCCAAATCTAAAAGTGGTGATGTCAACACTTTTATCATTACCATTCTCTAATGCACCTGTAGAGTGCTTCTTTAGTAAGTTGAACCTAACTAAAACTAGCCAAAGGTCAAGTTTAAAAAATGAAACTCTTAGTGGACTAATGCACATGGTTTATTATCTAAAGAATCCAAATCTAACAGCAGACAGCTTTGATACAGATAACAGACTAATAGCAGCTCTTCGGAATGTTAAGAGCAATGCAACATGTAGTGAAACCAACAAAATGTAGGCTAGTAAGGCTACTTATGAAGGCTAGCATATCAGTATCTCTATTTAATCATGGAAATATATAAGGAATTTATAAGTAGCCTACTGGGTAAAGTACAGATAGGCTATACATTTAACATTCAATATAAATTCTTTGACATAATATTATCACATATGTTATTCTTATATTGTTTTGAATTAATTTGTTAAACTTGGAAGCGATAGTGGTAGTTAAGATATACTAAACCGGCACTAATTAGAGAACAATTAGTTCATAATTTATAACATTTATTTTAAAGAGTGATGCTACTTACAGAAAAATATATTTAGTTAAATGTTGTTCAATTGTGTCTTCATGTATGGACTTTATTTATGCATTCTAAAAAAGTGTACATTTTGTTTTCAATTACAAATTGAAGTGATGAATGTGGATATGAACCATGGCATACAATAATGTGTTCAACAGTTTTGTTTCATAATGTAAACCATATTGAAATAATCATTAAATATTTTTCTAGGCGTGAATTAAGTTCCAATATTGGCATCTGAAGGCCTAAAGGTACGGGTATATGGAAATTTACTATAATGTACAATATACAGTATACTAGTCATGTGAAAAGCAATTTTTATATTCAGTTCAGTTATCAAAATAATTGTATTGTTTTGCAGGATTTTTTTTAAAACCATGTCAGCGTTTTGTAATTATAAGCTTACAATATGTGCGACACAGAATATATATATGTTCTGTGAAATATATCGTTTACCTCAGCTAATACTATCATATTCCTCGTTATTCAATAGATCAGATATAAATTATGTACACTTAAACACTTGTGATAATTAAAAGGCCATAGTTTCGTAAAATGTCAGTAAAATTGTGGAATTGTGAAATTTAGGGTAATTTGTCCTGTTTTAGGGCGTTTCAAGAGGAGGAGTTGGGGTAAAAAAATATTGGCTCGTGGAAGCCCTGGATAAAGCCTTAAAGGTATAGGAGTCTCGGAGTCTCGGAGACAGTGGAAGCGTCAGTGTCCATCCAGCCGTGGTGGGGGGTGTACGTGTCCTGCTGTACCTCCTGATTACCACGTGGTTAGTACGTGTGTGTGTGCGTGTATATATATATGTTATTGTGTGTTATTGTGTATGTGTGTGTGTGTATTTATGTATGTATGTGTTTATTATTGTGTGTGTGTATTATTATGTATGTATGTGTGTGTTCTTACCTATTTGTTCTTACCTATTTGTATCTTTACAGGATTGAGTCAAGCTCGTAATGTCCCGTATTTTAAATCACAATTATCATATTTTTCTTTAAAGTTATGTATGTTTTTGACACACACCACTTCTTCTGGTAATTTGTTCCATTCGTCTATTACTCTATTTGGAAAGCTATATTTCTGTACATCTTTATCTCCTCTTCTTTTAATTAATTTCTTACTGTGTCCTCTCATTGTAGGTATTCCTTGTTGACATAAGTTATCTATATCTATCTTTTCTTTTTCTGTGACACATTTGTAAACCATAATCATATCTCCTCTCTTTCGTCTTTCTTCTAGTTTGGGTAATTTTAGTTTCTTTAGTCTTTCTTCATAGCTTAGTTCTCTTAGACTTGGTAGCCATCTTGTTGCTGCTCTTTGTACTTTTTCTAATTTAGTGATATGTTTCTTTAAATGTGGGTTCCATACTACTGCAGCATATTCTAAGGTAGGCCTTATAAAGGATGTTATTATTTTCTTGACCATTTCTTCATCTATATAAGTGAAGGCCACTCTCATATTTGCTAACAATGCATACATGCTTCTCACTTTTTCATTTATATGATCATCTGGTGTTAATTTCTTATTTATCATTACCCCTAAGTCTCTTTCTTTCTCTGCTTCATTTAATATTTTGTTTCCAAGTTTGTATTGCCAATTTGGTCTTTTCTCACTTTTTCCAAACTTTATAACATGACATTTATCTGCATTAAACTCCATCTGCCATTTATTACTCCACTCTACCATTTTGTCCAAGTCATCTTGTAACTTTTTACAGCAGTCTTCATTATTAATTGTTCTTTGTACCTTTGCATCATCAGCAAACATATTCATGTAAGTGCCATCTGTACTATTTACTTCTATATCATTTATATATATTAAGAACATTATTGGTGCCAATACTGAGCCTTGAGGAACTCCACTTATCACCTTCAGCCATGGAGAATAGTTCCCTCTTAGTACTGTTCTCATTTTTCTTCCTTCAAGGAAATCTTCCATCCATTTTAGTAGTTTTCCGTTCACTCCTCCTTTATGTTGTAATTTCCATATAAGTCTTTTGTGTGGAACTCTGTCAAAGGCTTTTTTAAAGTCTAGGTAAATACTATCCACCCATCCTTCTCTTTCTTGTATTTTTTCTGATATTCTCGTATAGTAACTTAGTAAGTTTGTAACACATGATCTTTCCTTCCTAAACCCAAATTGTCTCTCTGTTATCATATCATTTTTCTCCAGGTGTTCAACCCAATTTTTTCTTATAATTTTTTCCATAATTTTACATACTACACTTGTTAGTGATACTGGTCTATAGTTAAGTGGGTCTTGTCTATTTCCTTTCTTAAATAATGGGACTATATTTGCTTGCTTCCAACTTTCTGGTAATTTTCCTTGTTGTAATGAGTTTTGAAATATTATAAATAATGGCTTACTTAGTTCTTTAGCACATTCTTTTAATACCCAACATGAAATTTCATCAGGTCCACTTGCTTTAGTTTTATCCACAGCTTCTAACTCTTTCTCTATTTCTAATCTGCTCACCTCAAACTCTTTTAGTTCATACGTGTTTGTGTTCGTATTTTCTTCTGGTGTGAATACATTTTCCTTAGTGAATACCGACTGAAATTTTGTATTTAATATTTCACAAATTTCTTTTTCTTCTGTATATATTTTTCCTTCATCCTTTATGTTTTGAATTTTGTCCTTTATTTTTGTTTTGCTTTTGATGTAACTGTAGAATAGTTTTGGTTGTTCCTTACTTTTATTAATATCTTTTTGGTATTCCACTTGGGCTTCTCTTCTTATCTTGGTATATTCATTTCTTACACTTTTATATTTATTATATGTTCTTTCACTTCCATGTCTTCTGAATCTGTTCCATAAGGTGTCTCTCTTTTTCTTGGCTTCTATACATTTGCCATTAAACCATTGTTTGATTCTGTTAGTTTGTGGTTTCTTGTTTGGGATGTATTTATTCACTCCATCCTGATATATTTTGCAAAAATTTGAATATTGATCATTTATGTTATCAACGTCTATCATTTCGTTCCAATTAATATTTCTGAAATACTTTTTTAATTCATTGTAGTTTCCTTTTTTAAAGTTTTGTATTTTGTTTGGTTTATCTTGGACTTCTACTATATCATATGATATTATGAAATCCCACTTTATTACAACATGATCACTTTTTCCTAATGGTGGTTTATATTCTATATTATTAATTTCATTTTCATTTCTAGTAAATATTAAGTCTAATAGTGATGGTTCATCCGTTCCTCTTATTCTTGTATTATTAGTAATATGTTGCGTTAACAAGAAGTCTTGAATTAAATCTAGTAATTTACTATTCCATTGGTTTTCTGTTGCCTTTGCTTCATAATTTCTCCAATCTATATTGGTGTTAAAGTCTCCTGTTAATATTAACCTTTGAGATTTGTCTTCCATCCTTTGTAACATTTCTTTGAGGTTCTTCTCTGTGAAATTTATTAGTTCTAAATATTCATTATTATCCCATGTTCTTGTCTTTGGTGGCATATATAATGTAGCAACAGTAATTACTTCTTCTGGTGTTATAATATCTACTGCTATTAATTCAACTTTATCTGATACCTGTAATTCTGTTTGGTTTACCTTTAAATTTTTATGGGTTAAAATCATTACTCCACCTCCATTTTTTCCTACTCTATCTTTTCTCCATATGTTGTATTCACACAGGTTAAATACATCATTTGTTATTTTATTATTTAACTTAGTTTCTGTGAAGCATATTATCTGTGGTTTTTCTTCTTGTATAACATCTTTAATTTCAGTTAATTTAGATACAATACCATCTACATTTGAGTATATCATTTTTATTTTTTCATTTCTGTATATTTTTCCTAGTTGACATCTCTTTTTCTCCACCATTTTTTGACTTGCATTCCCACTACTCTGTAGAAAAAATGTCTTTCCTCTTCTTCAGTTCTTTCACTGTTCTTCCATTTTGCTTCTTCCACTTTTTCTTTGAGTATTTCTCTGTCTTCCTTGGTTAAGCATCTGGCTACCTGTATCTTGTTCCATTCTTCAGAGTCCTTCAAATTCCTGGCATTTCTCAATACAGTTTCTACCATGTTACTACTTTGTACAATTATCTTTAGTGGTCTCATTTTATTTTCTTCAAATTTCCCCAGTCTGTGGAATTCTTCTATCTTTACTTCTTCTTCCTCTTCTTCCATTATGGTTTTCATTATACCTGTGATTTTGTTCATTTCTTCTTTATCCCTAGCTATTTTATTTCTCATTTCTTCTTCTTTTACTCCATATATTATTATTGATTTATTCATATCAATTGTTTCTCTGACAAACCTTACATTTTTTCTTATTACTTCTTTTACTTCTTTCTTTATGTCCATTATTCCTTTATCTTGCTTCATGTTTGTTTTTATTTCTTCTTTTTCTTTTAGAATCTGTGCATATGTTTTAACCATTTCTTCTTTACATGCATTTACTACATCATTTGCCTGTTCTATTTTCTCTTCAATTTCTTCATTCTTTTCCACTATGTGACTGGCTTTGGTCAACACATCTGCCTTCTGTTTCATTTTGTTTATATCTTTCTCCTGTTCTACTAAATTTCCTCCTATTTCATTTGTTTTGGATTTTACTGTTTTTAGTTCAGTTGCCATCTCTTCCAATGCTATATCTTTCCTATTCATTTCCTTTAGTAAATTCTCATTTCTCTTTTTTGATTCAATTAAAGCCTCTTTTATTTCCAACACTTCATCCTCCAACTTCTTAACTCTTTTTATTACTTTATTTAGATCTTCAAACTCTACTAAATCACAATACTCCTCTTCCTTCTTCTTCTTTTTTCCTTCTCTTCTTTCAAACAGACTCATGATTGGTTTTTTTTACTTACAGTTTAGCTGCCTGGTACAGTACCATCTCTCACCCTAAGGAATTGCTGACTCAAACTTGTTATGTCTGCTGGCTACCACTGCTAGATTCACTCTTTTCTTCTCTCAGTTATTTACACTTTGTTGTTTTATATTCACTGCACTTTTCTACTCATTATCTTTCTTTACTTTTATGTGACCAATTAAACACAAGCTTGACTCAAATCCATAAACAAATAGGTAAGTGATGATTTATGTCTGGAGCTGTGGGTCAGCACGTCCACTCCCTGTGACTGACTGTGTGTGTGTATTATTGTGTATGTGTGTGTGTTATTGTTTATATGTGTGTGTGTGTGTATTATTGTGTATGTGTGTGTGTATGTGTGTATTTATGTATGTATGTATGTATGTGTGTATTATTGTATGTGTGTGTATTATTGTATATATATATGTATGTACGTGTATGTATAAATATACATGTGTGTGTGTGTGTGTATTATTGTATGTATGTGTGTGTGTGTATTATTGTATATATATATGTGTGTGTGTGTGTGTGTATTATCGTATATATGTGTATGTGTGTGTGTGTGTGTATTATTGTATATATGTGTATTATTTTATTATTAATTATTATGGCTAGATAAATAAATAAAAGTTAGTATGCTTCCCAAGTTACCGTTAAATTTTACTCCATGTGATTTTACCTAGTTTTATTGCTTCATTATTTTATCTTATTATTTTAATTTTTTAATTTTTAGTGTCTTCTTTAAGCTTTAATTGCAAATTGTTCTAGTAATGAATGTTCGATTGAATCTATTTAATTTCGTTATTTTTACTACATGTCGACCTAGGTCATTTTACCTAGTTTTATGGATTCATTATTGTTTTCTTTAAGCTTTTATCTGCATATTGTTTTAATTATCTTTTATTGTTCTGATATTTGTTTTACTACTAGATATTGGTTTTCTATATCAATGTTAGATTTAGCGTATTTTAATTGTATAATGTTTTAGCTACAGTATAGTGTTTAAGATCAATGTAAAGAATAACCATTTTAATAATGGAAAAAAATTATGATTCTGTCCCCTACTACCGCACCCCCCTGAACCCCTCCCATAGTGTTTAAGACCAATGTAAAGAATAACCATTTTAATAATGGAAATAAATTATGATTCTGTCCCCTACTACCGCACCCCCCTGAACCCCTCTCCTAGTGTTTAACCCTTTCATTAGTTTAATCTGCGAGTATGATCGATGCTGCTGTAGTCTATATTTTGAAAAATTATTAATTAATTTAAGCTCATTTAGGGGCTTCTTATTGCTCTAATAATTTTTATTGTACTTTTATGGGTCTTATAAGTACGAAGATATAATCTGAAAGTATTGTTTTACCACAAATAAGGCTAAAAGAAGCAGAATTTTCTGCCATCATTTAGAACATAGTGGTCCGCTCGCCTCTGCCAGACGTACGATGTTAACATGCCTGGCGGCCCTGGCAGTGTGGTCACAAACTCACACCTCTCCACTTCGTAATATCCATTTCTTTCTCCCTTCGGGAACACTAATTTTATAAATACTCTCGTCTTCGGTTATCTCTTAGAGAATTACTTGACACCTAAGGGTGGAATGAATATGTACTGGTTCGATGGTGCTTCCCTGCCAGTCTCTGACTCGTCCCACTAACTTGGAGTAGCCTATTCTTCCTCAGTCCACGGTACCTTTGAGAAAACCTTTGTCATCCATTTCACACCGTCTATTTTCCTCTCCTTTCGTCCATACTAAACACTACCCTTATCTTTATTCCTTATCTGCATATATATATATATATATATATATATAACCGATGAATCGAAATTGATTACTCTACATTTACAAAAATGAAAAGCTTCTAAAGATTACTTGATGGTTTGGGAAAAACAGAATGATAATCAAAGATTTATTTACAGTACAATATACTGTATGCATGCATATACCGTACCTGTACATAATACAATAATTTTATCACTTTTCTTTCCACCTGCAAAATAAAGAAATATGTTATAAATAATGCAATAATATTGATCTCTATACTGTCCCACTGTAAATAATGCAATAATATTGATCTCTATACTGTCCCACTGTACAACAAAGAAATATGTTATAAATAATGCAATAATATTGATCCTTTTTCTTGCCAACCGTAAAACAAGAAAATGAGTTATGAAAAATGTAATAATTACTACTGTACAGTACCATACAATGTTTCGGCCCTTCTTCAGGTAAACCAAAACATAGACAAAATTAGTGATATATGTAAGGTGGGGGCAAAAGCAAGAAGGGAGAGGAAATGTGGAGCAGGGTAGGGAGGGGAAAATGAGGAAAAAAACAAGAGGGAGAGAGTGAATAGGGAAGAAGGGATGAAAGGTGGAGGCTGTGGAGAGATGGGGAATATTCTCTCCTCGGGTCATATACACACACACCTCATTTACCTCCATGCAAATCACATACCCCTCCAATACACACACACACACACTCACACATATCAATATTTCTAAAAATGTATTCTAGTGTGATATTCTTTAAAACATTGTGGAAGACACAATGCTACACCACAATCCTCACACATCCAGTGGGTGTTCTGACGCCTCTTCTCCCTTCTGATTGTGTGTCTACACACATGACACTTCCTTCGTGGCCGAGGATTTGTTGGTGTTGAAGGAACTGCACTAGGAAAGTGTCGTGCTGATAACCTAATTGGGTTTGTCAATGCAGTTGACGATCTTCCTGGCCTTGCTGTATGTGTGGGTCTACCAAATCTTACTATCATTTGTGTAATTACTGACAAGCTGAAATCTAGCAATGGAGGTTTCTTTCCAGTTTTTACAAGGTACATATAATATGAATTTAGTATGCACATGTCAAGCAGATGAATAAATAGTTTCTTGTACCATTTTAGGGTTTTCCTGACACACTGCACACTACTGATAAGCATATCTGCCTTGTCAACAAGTCTCATTTTCTGAGTATATTCCACCACACGGGCAGGTTTTTTGATGGAAGCTCCAGTAGCACGATCTTTCTTATCTGTGTCGACCAATGTGTTGCTGTGCAATGTTGTTAACATATGGACTACACGTTTGTCACACCATTTTACACACAACATATCATCTTTGTGGTAGGAAACCTCTTCACCACGCTTCACATTAGGCAGTACAGGCATCAACTTCCTGTCTGACCTCACTGTGCCACATGCTCCTGTCTTTCTACTTTGTAAGTACTTGAATAATTTAGGACTTGTGTACCAACTGTCAACATACAAATTGTGTCCTTTATCTAAATTTGGTGCCAGTAATTTTTTTACAACAGAACCAGAATACCCAAGTTCTTTTTCAATTTCAATATCAGTACCTGTGCCAGTGTATACAATAAAATCCAAAATACACCCAGTTTCTACATCACACAGAACAAAAATTGTTAAGCCAAATCTATTACGTTTCTGGGGCATATACTGTCGAAAAGCCAACCTGCCTCTCCAAAGAAGTAGAGATTCATCTATACATAAGTCCTGAAATGGTTTTAAATTTGATGTGAACTTATTTCTTAGGTAATCCACAACCCATTTGACCTTCTGTAATTTGTTACCAGGTACATGTTCTCTACTGTCACTAAAATGTAGATGTCTTAACAAAGAAAAAAATCTGTCTTGAGTCATCATGTCTGAAAAAGCTGGTGTTGCAGTTGGTATACTTTTGGTCCAGTAGTCTTTCATTCTGTGTTTTTTAACATGGGCCATGGACATTACAACACATAAAAACATATACATTTGTGCAGTCTACTGTGTGGTGGAAATGTTTGAGTGGTCATTAGAAAGTCGTGGTAATTATTGGTCTCCATTACAGTCCTGTCAATAAGATGATGAGTGAAAAATTCTAGGAAATAGTCTAACTCACTTGAATCTTCAGACACACTAAATGAATCACTTAATCCTACATCTTCATCAAATGAAAAAAGTGTAGGTGAGAATGGTGTATTACTCCATGAACTGTCTGGCGTCCTTCTGGCTGTTGGTTTGGAAGTGTTAATGTCAGTCTGCCTGTGTGTGCTTCCCTTCTGTACAGTCCTGGCACTTGTCCTCCTATCCCTACTGGTGCTGGACTCCTGGCTAATAGTCTCCTCACCTACCGACATAGCTCTAATTATCATAAGGTGTATATGTGGACATGGAATAGAGCTCACCAGTCTAGAATAGGTGCTGTGGAAATGAGTTAGCTGAGAGAAGCATGTGTCCTTACCAGGTGGGATGGAGAAAGTAATGAGTGTGTGTACGAGAGACGTGGTATAAGTGAGAAGGCTTTTGATATTGAGTGTGGAGTGGCTGAAAGGGTGAAGCCTAAACTGTACATTGAGGTGGTTAGGACATGTGGAGAGAAAGCAAGGTGTGGAGTTTGCAAAGTAGGTTTATGGCAGTAAAGTTGTGGGACCCGGTGGCATTTTCCCGAACTATAACTGGGTATGTCCCATAGGAGAAATTAGAGCTAATCACAGCCCGAGTATACTTCTCGGTGTGCCAGACGTACAGTACAACTCATTCGAAAGAGAGAGAAGAGAAGAGAAAAGAGAGAGAGAGAGAGAGAGAGAGAGAGTGTAGGACGAGATAAGAGAGAAGATAGAAATATAGATAGATAGATAGATTATAAAAGAGAGGATAGGGAATTAATTACTACTATGATACAAACGTGCTAAAATTAACGTAGAGCCCCTCATGAGAGAGAAAGAGAGTGTTCGTTCTACCAAGACGAGTCTACTTGTACAATATTTTCAGAAAAATGTATAAGAACCAAATACTGTAATTTACCATAATCACACTCACGAACCAAATGATTTATTTGCATTAAAATAAACACGCATACGCACACAAGGAAAGAGGAAGAAGCCATGGAGTATTTTATAATAATTATCAAGAGGAAAGAGTGAGGGGATTGTTTGATTCGTCGTTTGATTGGCTAACCAAAGAAACTATACACTCAAGTGGATTGGTTTTAATTTATCCTATGAAGCATTCATGTAAGTATGTTAGGGTATATTTCATTTGAGAAATTAGATTAGAAGATAAGAAAGAAATGGACGTGGTGCAAAATGAAGATGTTTAATATGGTAAAATGGAATCTCTGCAGTGCGATTTCGCCTGTACATCAGCACCTCTTTGGTGTCATACATTTTTGTTCTTCTGCATTGTTATTAGTAGTGACGCTCTATTCTCTTTTCCTATGTATAGTAGTAATTCTCTATCCTCTCTTTTATAATATATATACATATATATATTCTCTCTCTCTCATGAGTGGGGAACGTCTGGCACAACGAGAAGTCAACTCGGGCTGTGATTGGCTCTAATTTCTCCTATGGCACATACCCAGTTAAACTTCGGGAAAATGCGACCCGGTGTGAGAAGCAGACCACTGGTCTGATGGCAGAACAGAGTGGGAGTATATGAGGAGTAAAGAGGGAGTGCCGGAACTGGGAAAACTGGAGACTCTTCTGCTGTGGCCAACCTCTTGGAGGGAGTTCTCTGAGAGAACTAGGCATCAGAGCTATAGATTGATAGATAGATAGAATATATGCATACATATTTATAGATAGGCTATGTGTATATGTGTGTATATACAGAGAAGTATCAGATATCCACATTATAAAAAAAATCCACATTGGCAGTGCATAAATATCCATATCCACATCTGCATTAGCAATGCAAGCAACATCCACATCCGCGGTTTGAGAATGAGTATATGAGGATATTACTCATCAAAAGTTAGCATAGAGTACAAAACTACAATAATTCTAAACAATATATAATACAATATATCTGGTATATAATGATACACTAGTGGTAATTTGGTTTTCTGAATAAAATTCTGAAAGAAAATATAGCTTACAGTATATAAAGTAAATAGATGAATGGCATTCACCATAACAATAATGGTATTCTAAATAAAAATGGAAAAAGAATATTGTAGAGATACTTTTTTTTTTTTAAAGTAATATGCTTTTGTTAAAATTCAAATACTGAACAGATGTGAAGTGTGAGCCTGTGAGGTTCAAGTAAAGTTGATAAACTATTTTGATGAAGTACTTACCACTGTCACTTTCAGCTATAGATATGTGGTGATCCTGGCTGTCTAACGTCTCTAAAGTCCCTGCACTACCTTCGCTCCCACTGTCTTCCACTCCTGTGACAGGTGTTCTGTCATTGTGTCTCACTGTCCGTCTAAATGTCTTGTATATTTTCTTTCTGTCAGTCTGTCTGTCTGCCCTCCTTTTCTGTACAGCCCTGGGGATTGTCCTCCTATCTCCCATGTCGCTGGACTGCTGGCTACTGGTCTTGTCCCCTGTAGACATATCACAAAATTCAACAATACCCTGTATATAGATAGATAAACTTTCTGGTATGGATATATCATGATCCAGGTCTATAGCTTCAAGCCGTCTTCGCTTCACTTCTCTTCTTCCTTGATAATCATGGCCAACTGTTGGTGGAAGATATACATATGTAAATGATCAGATTTTACTATCTTTTGATGAACAACACTGAAATAAAATTTTCTGAACATTATACAGGAGAATGGACGAGCAGAAACCTGTCTGTCTATAGTGTACCATAGTCAGAAAATGGGTGATAATTTTAGTAACAGTGTTGGAACACATTCATTGCACACCACCACCCATCTTCAGTACACACCAATACAAGAATAGAGGAAAATAGATCAACTTTACAAGCAATGATTTTACATAAATCGAGGGAGGAAGAAGTGGCTGGTGTGCTCGTCAGTTAGGCTATGTAGGATAAAACCATACTGCTATCGTATTTCGTAACTCCCACAACTCATTTGGTGAAGAATCATCATTGTAATTCGTGAGTAGTGTCACTTAGAGTCAGGAGGTATTCTATATTATTAATTATTAGAACTTTCCTGCCCCACTGACAGAAGCTGAAGTTGACCTTTAAATAGGGCCATTTGTAGCACTGACATCACAGAATACCCAAGTGTACTGAGTAGCTAACTACCTATTAGAACTAGCCCCATCAATATTTCATTGGCTTTCATCACTAACTTCAAGAATGTTAAAATTAATGATAGGTCCTACTACTACACTCTAGTAAATTCTGAATGAAATAAAATTCTTATTCAGTCTCAAACTACTCCTTCTAATCCTAAATAAAGGTCTCTATACATAATAAAGGACTCTTTTCAACAGTAAGCACCCGAGATAAAATGTTGACTGCATAGCCTATAATATTCGCAGTTGGCTGCCAGTTTTCTCTCTTCACTGCAACAATCCACATGTTTTTCATGTGTATTACTTGAGAATCGATAAAAAGACAGCGTGCATCCTGGTTTCTTCCTATTTGTGCATCCGACCGCCACACACGAGTAAACCATTATGAATTAGCTCTGCTGGTCACTGCACTTCCTCCAGTTACACGCGTATTCCCCATCTCACAGACTTTTGTCTGCACTGCTTAGCAGACGACGCTGATGACGTAGGTGCAAGGTGTCTAAAACACGTACAGTCTGTCAATGATGTACGTACCCTACCCTCGCTCAGTTACTCGCAGTTTTAGCTGGTAAAATCTGGAGTAGTAAGCAGGGTTATCTTACAGTAATTGTGATTGGTCCATCTAATATCTGCTGTAAGATACCCCTGCTTTCTACTCCAGATTTTACCAGCTAAAACTGTGAGTAACTGAACGAGGGTGGGGTACGTGCATCATTGACAGACTGTACGTGGGTGCTAAGAAGAATGAGTGCACTTCAGACCATAACATTTGAAGTGTGTGAGTCGATCATATGCCTTTCCTAACTTAAAAAATTCCCTCCAGAGTCTACCATGGCAATAATTGCCAAGTGTCACTTAGGTTAGGTCTCGAGAAATGCCGTATTCAATATAGTATATGTTGCAAACCGAAGTTGATTATTATTATTAGACTATTATAAAGAATATCCCATGGTTAGTTTTATGGCTAACTTACAACCCAAGCGTCATAATCAATTTTGTTTTTGCCTTTTGGCGCCAACTGGCACCAGCCTCTCCCTCCTAGGGTATTCGCAAGGTTTTATAACGAATTACATGATAGATCACAAGTGTAAGCTGCAGTCATACGTCACTGAACACCTGTATACTGTTTGAGCCAAAAAAAAAATCTATAAAATAATACAGATATACAATGCATGATGGTTTGCTAAATATTTCCACATTCTAACCCAAACAATACCGATACTTTTAATATCAAATTAAAACTTGTAATAAACTCTTACCGTCTATATTCTCTCCAGTAACACCTGAAGAGTCAAAATCTTCATCCATGGAATCTCTGTCTCCATGGAGCTCGTAAAAGTCACCAGAAGTATGCTGGACGAAACCTGATGTACCCGGTACTGGTTGACTCATGGTGGTGACTGGCCGCCTGGCGGTTATGTAATTGCTGCCGTAGGCAGCCCGGGGTCCCGTAGGCCGCAGTTGTCGTACAGCATTCATATACTTTCATACTCTTGAAAATCATTACACCCTGCTATTATAAACATGCGAAACTAATTGTAAAAATACAACCAGTGAATAAACAAATACTTGGCAGATTGTAGATTAGATTTGTGCGTATGTTATGAAATGGGAAGTAAAGAACGACGTGGGCTGAGTATATGAGTCGCAAACACTACACGTACGCACAGTGTCGACTCACCCCCTGAGTCGACACCACTGAATGGGTTAAGGAGAGAACCTATTATGGTCGTCTTTTTTTTTTTTTTTTATCCTCCCAACTGTCAGGGGATCGATAGTACAAAGGATATGATAAACACGGTGAAGCCAAAATGTACATATATTTACACTATTTACAAGTGGGTTTTGACACACTCCGTACTGTAACACTTCCAGGATCTCTGGCTAACACAAAAAATATGAAGCATCTATTTGCATAACGAGATAAGCGACACAACTGAAGTTTTAAGAAAAATGGGTTTAAAGTTTAACATCTGTGCACAAAAGGTTATAGTCTCTCTATTTATACTTCATTTTAAGCCTTATTAGAAACTCCAAAAGGGGATATGGACTTCACCAAGTAAATTGTAGATGTTTACTAGGGGGGAAGACAGTGCTAACTCAATTTCACCAGAGGTGGTGTTTATCCCGTTATGCAAATAGACGCCTCAATATGTCCAGGGTCTCTGGTCACCACACAACTCTCAATTCTGGCACAGACAAAGTGGGGCTCACTCCTCCTTCTGTGACTGTAGGCTTACTTCACCCGTCCCCCACCTCAAACACCCTCAGGTTAACTTGGCAATGAATCATTTTATTACACCATACTCAACACCAATTACTATACATTCTTACATACAACCCATCATTTTATTACACCATACTCAACACCAATTACTATACATTCTTACATACAACCCATCATTTTATTACACCATACTCAACACCAATTACTCTACATTCTTACATACAACCCATCATTTTATTACACCATACTCAACACCAATTACTCTACATTCTTACATACAACCCACCATTTTATTAGACTGATATATGTGTGTATTTATGACAGGAAGGGCGATGGCATACAGGTCCCATTTGACAATTACATTCTTACATACAACCCATCATTTTATTACACTGATATATGTGTGTATTTATGACAGGAAGGGTGATGGTATACAGGTCCCATTTGACAAGGGGAGTTCCAGTATCATCAAATTAAACAATGCTACTGTTCTCTACCTTAGGGAAGTGAGTCGGTTCCTCGCCCTCGTATGTATACTGAGGGAAGATAATTTTGACAAGCAGGGTGAGTATCAAACCTGCCTTCCATATTATTTACAGTGCCCATTCCACTGTGGTTTGTTTGGGTTTGTAAGCACTCTAACGAAAGAAATGGAACTGTGTAAATGACTCCTGAGTGAATTATTGGATGAATTTGATGACTCCACTATGAAACTATTTAATAATTTATCTACAGTATTTTTTTTTAATTATTATTATTCCTTACTTCAAAATTGGTTGTCAAATTTTAACTTCTCTCCATCTTTATTAATTTGTTTATTTTTTTAATATACCATACTTCAATTTCAGTTGTCAAATATATAACTTCTCACAATTTTTATTTATTATTATTATTATTATTATTATTATTATTATTTTTTTTTTTTTTTTTTCTATTCTGTACTTCAATTTCGGTTGTCCAATTTTAACTTCTCTCCATCTTAATTTATTTATTTATCTATTATTTTTTTATTTATTCCATAGAAAAATTTTGGTTGTCAAATTTTAACTTCATCTATTTTTTTTTTTTTTTTTTTTTTTTTTTTCGTTCTTCAATTTCGGTCGTCAAATTTTAACTTCTCCCCATCTTTATTCATTTATTTATATTTCAATATACCATACTTCAATTTCAGTTGTCAAATATTTAACTTCTCACCATTTTTATTAATTTATTTTTTAATATACCGTACTTCAATTTCGGTTCTCAAATTTTAACATTTCACATTTTTTTTTTTTTTTTTTTTTTTTTTTTCAATATTTCTTACTTCAATTTGGTGGTCCAATATTAACTTCTCCCCGTTCCACAGGCCTGATAGACTACAACTTCCTGTGCTTCCGTAAAGGTATACAGGAAGTGCTTGATGTACGCACCAACAACAACAACAACAACAACAACAACAACAATAGCAACTACTTAACCACAGTGATGATACCAACTCACCAATGAACCAACATTATAGTATTATAAAATCCTCTCTGTCTCTGTCTCTGTCTCTCTGTCTCTGTCTCTCTCTCTGTCTCTGTCTCTCTCTCTGTCTCTCTCTCTCTGTCTCTCTCTGTCTCTGTCTCTCTCTGTCTCTGTCTCTCTCTGTCTCTGTCTCTCTCTCTCTCTCTCTCTCTCTCTCTCTCTCTCTCTCTCTCTCTCTCTCTCTCTCTCTCTCTCTCTCTCTCTCTCTCTCTCTCTCTCTTGTGTTGTGTTGTATGCATTCACTGCCATCATACAAATCAATTTCGTGTAAAGTAGGCAAAAAAAAAAAAAAAAGTGTTGGAACTCCCGTATGGATAATTCGATTTAATTTCAAGGTAAGGGAGGCTTCAATACCAGTTTGTTCTTTATCCTATCTTCAAATGCCTCTCCTACCTCTCTCTCTCTCTCTCTCTCTCTCTCTCTCTCTCTCTCTCTCTCTCTCTCTTTAAAAATAGGGTTTCATTACAAACAGTACACTACTAATACATAATAACAACAATAACAGTACAATAAAAGGCATTACTGTTATGGAGAGCATTTACGTACAGTCGGAGGCAAATGTCCATGACAGGTTTTATCTTTAAGGGGGTGCCGGAGTAGGGGACAAACTTTGGGGGGTGGGGGGACTGGGGGGTGCGGGAATAGGGGGACAGGCAGGCTTGGGGTGGGTAGAAAGCCTGTCCCTTATTCACGCACCCCCCAAGCCTGTCCCCTTACTCCAGCACCCTCCAAAAACCCCTAACTCCCCCCCCCTCCCCAAAGCCTGTCCCCCTATTCCCGCACTACCCCCCAAGTACCCCTATTCCCGCACCACCCCCCCAGTACCACCCCACCCCCAAGCCTGTCCCCCTACTCCTGCACCCCCTTAAATTCATAATATTGTCAGAGGTGTGTATTACCCCCTTAAGGAGAGAACCTATTATGGTCGGCTTTTTTTTTTTTTTTTTTTTCCTCCCAACTGTCAGGGGATTGATAGTACAGTCGGCAAAAAAAATTTCGTTACCACCCCTACGTTAATTTTAACATGGGTAGCCGGTGTTGGGTTGGTACTCTGCCTACTTGGCTGCTAAGCCTCATCATCCGAGACTGATATGGTCTTTGCCGGGCTGGACAGTACGGGCGGTGGAGGCATTGCGGTCTGCCTTCGGATGTCGTCACTCATCAGTAGCCTAGTAGCTTTCAACGAGATAGGACGGGTGCTCGTTGCTCTTATGCACTGCTATGCCAGATTAATAAACTTACATTATACCTGTGAAATTCTTACTCTGATGTAATGTTTTGACCATAAAATAAAACCACCATTTAGTTCCATCCATGGAAGTGGCAAGTGCTTGGCTGAGTGTGTGTAGACAGTGAGTGACGACCACACACAGGCTATACCCTACACAGGCACCATTGGTGATAATATGTGGGCCGCGGCCCGTGGCAGTCACAAACATTGCACTCTGTTTCTTTATATCAAAAGTTTAACTAATCTTAAATTTAATTTTGAATGTTCAAGAACTCTTACTATTCAACTATTCATTATTAAACATAAGGAAAAGAGTCTGAGTATTTTAGAACAAGAATAACCGTGAAATACCCAGAAAAAGTAGCACGTCATTCCTACTCCCCTGCCCAATAGACACTGAAGAGCACATGTGGTGACGGAAGTATATATAAGACACTCGCGTCACACCAGGCCTACCACCATTACATCACAGTGTTAATAGGATGGTAACGAAACTTTTTTTGCCGACTGTACAAAGGATACGATAAACACGGTGAACCTAAAATGTACATATATTTACACTATTTACAAGTGGGTTTTGACACACTCTGTACTGTAACACTTCCAGGATCTCTGGCTAACACACAAAATATGTCCAGGGTCTCTGGTCACCACACAACTCTCAACTCTGGCACAGACAAAGTGGGGCTCACTCCTCCTTCTGTGACTGTAGGCTTACTTCTCCCGTCCCCCACCTCAAACACCCTCAGGTTAACTTGGCAATGAATCACTGCCTCCAACATATTAACAGAAAACAAAACACGAAAAAATAATACTGTGAAATACACCAACCATCTTATAACATTTTTATTTTTTTTGTTTTCATAACATTACTCTTTAAGTTTAAACATATCAATATTCTTCATACATAATTTAATACTTTATGTAGAACCCCAAAGTACCCCACAATGAATATGAATGATTTTAGTTTTCCTTAGTCGTTTGACAAATATCAATACAATTATTATACTGTATTATTAAATATTTTATACCTCAACCTTGGGACTGTAAGCTGTCAGTATTTGCGAGGCCCTGAGTTGCCAAAGTTTATATTTTGAATAATTATTAGGGTTAGTTAATGACTTCATATTACTACTGTATTAAAATTAGAAAGTATTTTTTTTTTTTTTTTTTTATCACTAAAATAAGAAAATAAAACCATCAGTATTATTTTTTGTTACCACCATAAGATCTTGAATAGAAGTCGAGTTATGTAACTGTAAAACAACATTATTATTATGTTTGTTGTTTTGTAATGTAAGACTGTAACTGCAATACAATATTATTATTATTATTATTATTATTATTATGTTTGTTATTTTGTAATGTAAGACTGTAACTACAATACAACATTATTATTATTATTATTATTATTATTAGGTTTGTTATTTTGCAATGTAAGACTATGTAACTGCAATACAACATTATTATTATTATTATTATTATTATTATTATTATTATTAGGTTTGTTATTTTGCAATGAAAGACTATGTAACTGCAATACAACATTATTATTATTATTATTATTATTAGGTTTGTTATTATTTTTTTTATTGTTATTATTTTAATTATTGTAGCCCTGTTTCCTGACATACTTTGGAGGAATCAAGGTTTATGTATGTATGTATGTATGTATAATCTCTCTATGTATGCATCTGTATGTATGTATATATTTATCTATCTATATATGTATGTATGTATGTATAAATGGTTGTATCAATATATATATGTATGTATGTATGTATATATGTATGTATGCATATATATCTCTCCATGTATGTATATATATAATGTAACAAAAGCATACTATCCTCTCATATTGAGTTGTTGTTGGGTTGTATTCAAGAACATTCGTGGTGTATACGATGGTGTGGTACCGGTACGATGGCTCCATGGACAAACAACGGAGCCATCGTACCAGTACCACACCATCGTATGTATTCACCATGGATGTTCTTGAATATGACCCCATGTTTGTAGCAGTAAATAATATTGTTATTTTATTACATACAATGGTTGTATTTTATTATTATTATTGTTATTATCATTATTATTATTATTATTATTATTATCATTATTATTATTATTATCATTATTATTATTATTATCATCATTATTATTATTATTATTATTATTGTTATTATCATTATAATTATTATTATTATTATCATTATAATTATTATTATTATCATTATTATTATAATTATTATTATCATTATTATTATCATCATTATTATTATTATTATTGTTGTTATTATTAATATTATTGTTATCATTATTATTATTATTAATATTAATATTAATATTATTGTTATCATTATTATTGTTGTTATTAATATTATTTTTTTTATTATTCTATTACCAACAAAGATTTTAAGGGGGCAATTATTTCACTTTTGTTACATTGGAGTGCCTTGATAACTCCAAAGTATGCCAGGAAACAGGACCAGATGCACAAAAATTAAAATGGTGTTCTGTTGGTTGGAATAGTTTGGAGGAATCATTTGCTCCAGATTTACCAACACCATCCCTTATAACTTAATTAAGAAATATTCCTTCTCTATTCTCATCATTATACTAAGGTCATAATTTTAAGAATATTGTACATTATTATTATTATTATTATTATTATTATTATTATTATTATTGTTATTATTATTATTATTGTTATTATTATTATCATTATTATTATTATTATTATTATTATTATTATTATTATTATTGTTATTATTATTATTATTATTATTATTGTTATTATTATTATTATTATTGTTATTATTATTATTATTATTATTATTGTTATTATTATTATTATTATTATTATTATTATTATTATTATTATTATTATTATTATTATTGTTATTATTATTATTATTATTGTTATTATTATTATTATTATTATTATTATTATTATTATTATTATTATTATTGTTATTGTTATTATTATTATTATTATTGGTATTATTATTATTATTATTGTTATTATTATTATCATTTTTATTATTATTATTATTATTATTATTATTATTATTATTATTATTATTATTATTATTGTTATTATTATTATTATTATTATTATTATTATTATTATTATTCATTGCACTGATGAATATAGGATGAAAATTAATGTTTCTGATTGTGTCTACAGTATATTTTTTACAGAGAAATATATATATAAAAGTTTCATGTAATTGTGTGTTTTAGTTTAAACATTTATTGAAAATCTATTAATTTATTGAAAATATATTAATGTATTGAAAATATATTAATGTATTACAAATATTATAATGTATTACAAATATTATAATGTATTACAATCACTTAGTGTGTATGGTAATGAATAATTGGTCGATTTGGTTAGGTTAGGTTAGGTTAGGCTTAGTTAGGTTAGGTTAGGTTAGGTTAAGTTAGGTTAGGCTAGGCTTAGTTGGGTTAGGTTAGGTTAGGTTAGGCTTAGTTAGGTTAGGTTAGGCTTAGTTAGGTTAGTTTAGGTTAGGTTAGGCTTAGTTGGGTTAGGTTAGGTTATGTTAGGCTTAGTTGGGTTAGTTTAGGGTAGGTTAGGTTAGGTTAAGTTAGGTTAGGTTAGGTTTGGCTTAGTTGGGTTAGGTTAGGTTAGGTTAGGCTTAGTTGGGTTAGTTTAGGTTAGGTTAAGTTAGGTTAGGCTTAGTTGGGTTAGGTTAGGCTTAGTTGGGTTAGTTTAGGTTAGGTTAAGTTAGGTTAGGCTTAGTTGGGTTAGGTTAGATTAAATTAGGTTGGGCTTAGTTGGGTTAGGGTAGGTTAGAGTTAGTTGGGGAAGGATATGTAAGATTAGGTAAAGTTGGGTTGGGTTGGGTTAGGCAATGTAAGGATAGGTTGGGGTAGATTTGGATGGGTTAGGTTAGGTAGAGGCAAGATAGATTAGGTTAGGGTAGGTTAGGCTTACTTGGGTTAGGGTAGGTTAGGTTAGGATTGGTTAAGTTAGGTTAGGCTAGGCTTAGTTGGGTTAGTTTAGGTTAGGTTAAGTTAGGTTAGGCTTACTTGAGTTAGGGTAGGTTAGGTTAGGATTGGTTAAGTTAGGTTAGGCTAGGCTTAGTTGGGTTAGTTTAGGTTAGGTTAAGTTAGGTTAGGTTAGGCTTAGTTGGGTTAGTTTAGGTTAGGTTAAGTTAGGTTAGGCTAGGCTTAGTTGGGTTAGTTTAGGTTAGGTTAAGTTAGGTTAGGCTAGGCTTAGTTGGGTTAGTTTAGGTTAGGTTTGGTTAAGGTAGGTTAGGTTAGTTTAGGGTTGGTTAGGTTAGGTTAGGTTAGGCTTAGTTAGGTTAGTTTAGGTTAGGTTAAGTTAGGTTAGGCTAGGCTTAGTTGGGTTAGTTTATGTTAGGTTAAGTTAGGTTAGGCTAGGCTTAGTTGGGTTAGGTTAGGTTAGGTTAAGTTAGGTTAGGCTAGGCTTAGTTGGGTTAGGTTAAATTAGGTTAGGCTAGAGTTGTGTGTGTGTGTCATATACTTGTGTGTGTGTGTGTGTTGTGGTAATGTGACATATAGAGTTGTGTGTGTGTCATATACTTGTGTGTGTGTGTGTGTGTGTGTGTCATATATACCTGTGTGTGTGTGTGTGTGTGTGTGTTTTGTGGTAATGTGATATATATACTTGTGTATGTGTGTGTGTGTGTGTGTGTAATGCGACATATACTGTTTACTTGTGTGTGTGTGTGTGTGTGTGTGTGTGTTAATGAGACATATACTTGTGTGTGTATGTATGTGTGTGTGTTAATTGTGACACCTCTCCCCTCCCATCTCTCTATCTCCCCTTCCTTACCTCCATCTCCTACCCCTCCCATCCCTGTCCCTCCTCCCCATCCCATCTCTCTCCCCTTCCTTCCTTACCTCCCTCTCCTCCCCTCCCATCCCTATTCCCTTCCTTACCTCCATCTCCTCCCCCTCCCATCCCTGTCCCTCTCCTCCCCTCCCCTCCCATCTCTCTCCCCTTCCTTCCTTACCTCCCTCTCCTCCCCTCCCATCCCTATCCCCTTCCTTACTTCCCTCTCCTTCCCCTCCCATCCCTATCCCCTTTCTTCCCCCTCCCCCACCACTCTTTATCATTCCCTGTCCCTCCCAGCATTTAAACTTCATACCTCTCTCCCTCCCTCCCTCTTTTCCTCCTCCTTCCCTCCCTTTATCTCTCTTCCTGTCTCCCTTCCTCCCCTCCCCTCCCTCCCTCCCTTCCATCTCCCCCCTTCCCTCCCTTCCATCTCCCTTCCATCCATTTTCCTCCCCTTCCACTTTCCTTTCCATCCATCCATCTCTCTCCCTCCCCTCCCCTCCCCTCCCCTCCCTCCCTCTCTCTCCCTCCTCTCCCTCTCTCTCTCTCTCCCCTCCCTCCCTCCCTCCCTCTCTCTCTCTCCCTCCCCTCCCTCTCCCTGCCTTCATTGCCTCAGTGTGTGGTGTGAATATTATCTATCACGGTCCAATTAGGTAATAGGAGTGAGGCATTAGGGAATATTACCGACTAGTCACAACAGTCTTTATATTACCCTCTCCCTTCCTCTCCCTTTCATGGTTCTCTCCATTCCCTCCCCTCCCTTCTCTTTCTCCCCTACCATCTCTTCCCATTCTTCCTCTCCCCTCCTCTCCCTTTCGTGGTTCTCTCCCCTCCCTCTCTCCCTCCCCTCCCCTCCCTTTCATGGTTCTCTCCCCTCCCTTTCATGGTTCTCTCCCCTCCCTCCCTCTCTCCCTCCTCTCCCCACCCTTCTCTTTCCATTCTTCGCCTCCCATCCCTTACCTCCATTCCTTGGTTCACTCCCATTTCCTTCTATTTCCTTGGTGTTTATTGTGCCTCCTTTCCTTCTATTTCCTTGGTGTTTACTGTGCCTCCTTTCCTTCTATTTCCTTGGTGTTTACTGTGCCTCCTTTCCTTCTATTTCCTTGGTGTTTACTGTCACTCCTTTCCTTCTATTTCCTTGGTGTTTACTGTGCCTCCTTTCCTTCTATTTCCTTGGTGTTTACTGTCCCTCCTTTCCTTCTATTTCCTTGGTGTTTACTGTCCCTCCTTTTCTTCTATTTCCTTGGTGTTTACTGTACCTCCTTTCCTTCTATTTCCTTAGTGTTTACTGTCCCTCCTTTCCTTCTATTTCCTTGGTGTTTACTGTGCCTCCTTTCCATCTATTTCCTTGGTGTTTACTGTCCCTCCTTTCCTTCTATTTCCTTGGTGTTTACTGTCCCTCCTTTCCTTCTATTTCCTTGGTGTTTACTGTCCCTCCTTTCCTTCTATTTTCTTGGTGTTTACTGTGCCTCCTTTCCTTTTATTTCCTTGGTGTTTACTGTGCCTCCTTTCCTTCTATTTCCTTGGTGTTTACTGTCCCTCCTTTCCTTCTATTTCCTTGGTGTTTACTGTGCCTCCTTTCCTTCTATTTCCTTGGTGTTTACTGTCCCTCCTTTCCTTCTATTTCCTTGGTGTTTACTGTCCCTCCTTTCCTTCTATTTCCTTGGTGTTTACTGTCCCTCCTTTCCTTCTATTTCCTTGGTGTTTACTGTGCCTCCTTTCCTTCTATTTCCTTGGTGTTTACTGTGCCTCCTTTCCTTCTATTTCCTTGGTGTTTACTGTCTCTCCTTTCCTTCTATTTCCTTGGTGTTTACTGTGCCTCCTTTCCTTCTATTTCCTTGGTGTTTACTGTCCCTCCTTTCCTTCTATTTCCTTGGTGTTTACTGTCCCTCCTTTCCTTCTGTTTCCTTGGTGTTTACTGTCCCTCCTTTCCTTCTATTTCCTTGGTGTTTACTGTGCCTCCTTTCCTTCTATTTCCTTGGTGTTTACTGTCCCTCCTTTCCTTCTATTTCCTTGGTGTTTACTGTGCCTCCTTTCCTTCTATTTCCTTGGTGTTTACTGTCCCTCCTTTCCTTCTATTTCCTCGGTGTTTACTGTGCCTCCTTTCCTTCTATTTCCTTGGTGTTTACTGTCCCTCCTTTCCTTCTATTTCCTTGGTGTTTACTGTGCCTCCTTTCCTTCTATTTTCTTGGTGTTTACTGTGCCTCCTTTCCTTCTATTTCCTTGGTGTTTACTGTCCCTCCTTTCCTTCTATTTCCTTGGTGTTTACTGTCCCTCCTTTCCTTCTATTTCCTTGGTGTTTACTGTCCCTTCTTTCCTTCTATTTCCTTGGTATTTACTGTGCCTCCTTTCCTTCTATTTCCTTGGTGTTTACTGTGCCTCCTTTCCTTCTATTTCCTTAGTGTTTAATGTCCATCCTTTCCTTCTATTTCCTTGGTGTTTACTGTCCCTCCTTTCCTTCTATTTCCTTGGTGTTTACTGTCCCTCCTTTCCTTCTATTTCCTTGGTGTTTACTGTCCCTCCTTTCCTTCTATTTCCTTGGTGTTTACTGTCCCTCCTTTCCTTCTATTTCCTTGGTGTTTACAGTCCCTCCTTTCCTTCTATTTCCTTGGTGTTTACTGTCCCTCCTTTCCTTCTATTTCCTTGGTGTTTACTGTCCCTCCTTTCCCTCTATTTCCTTGGTGTTTACTGTCCCTCCTTTCCTTCTATTTCCTTGGTGTTTACTGTCCCTCCTTTCCTTCTATTTCCTTGGTGTTTACTGTCCCTCCTTTCCTTCTATTTCCTTGGTGTTTACTGTCCCTCCTTTCCGTCTATTTCCTTGGTGTTTACTGTCCCTCCTTTCCTTCTATTTCCTTGGTGTTTACTGTGCCTCCTTTCCTTCTGTTTCCTTGGTGTTTACTGTCCCTCTTTTCCTTCTATTTCCTTGGTGTTTACTGTCCCTCCTTTCCTTCTATTTCCTTGGTGTTTACTGTGCCTCCTTTCCTTCTATTTCCTTGGTGTTTACTGTCCCTCCTTTCCTTCTATTTCCTTGGTGTTTACGGTCCCTCCTTTCCTTCTATTTCCTTGGTGTTTACTGTCCCTCCTTTCCTTCTATTTCCTTGGTGTTTACTGTCCCTCCTTTCCTTCTATTTCCTTGGTGTTTACTGTCCCTCCTTTCCTTCTATTTCCTTGGTGTTTACTGTACCTCCTTTCTTTCTATTTCCTTAGTGTTTACTGTCCCTCCTTTCCTTCTATTTCCTTGGTGTTTACTGTCCCTCCTTTCCTTCTATTTCCTTGGTGTTTACTGTCCCTCCTTTCCTTCTATTTCCTTGGTGTTTACTGTCTCTCCTTTCCTTCTATTTCCTTGGTGTTTACTGTCCCTCCTTTCCTTCTATTTCCTTGGTGTTTACTGTGCCTTCTTTCCTTTTATTTCCTTGGTGTTTACTGTGCCTCCTTTCCTTCTATTTCCTTGGTGTTTACTGTCCCTCCTTTCCTTCTATTTCCTTGGTGTTTACTGTGCCTCCTTTCCTTCTATTTCCTTGGTGTATACTGTCCCTCCTTTCCTTCTATTTCCTTGGTGTTTACTGTCCCTCCTTTCCTTCTATTTCCTTGGTGTTTACTGTGCCTCCTTTCCTTCTATTTCCTTGGTGTTTACTGTCCCTCCTTTCCTTCTATTTCCTTGGTGTTTACTGTGCCTCCTTTCCTTCTATTTCCTTGGTGTTTACTGTCCCTCCTTTCCTTCTATTTCCTCGGTGTTTACTGTGCCTCCTTTCCTTCTATTTCCTTGGTGTTTACTGTCCCTCCTTTCCTTCTATTTCCTTGGTGTTTACTGTGCCTCCTTTCCTTCTATTTTCTTGGTGTTTACTGTGCCTCCTTTCCTTCTATTTCCTTGGTGTTTACTGTCCCTCCTTTCCTTCTATTTCCTTGGTGTTTACTGTCCCTCCTTTCCTTCTATTTCCTTGGTGTTTACTGTCCCTTCTTTCCTTCTATTTCCTTGGTATTTACTGTGCCTCCTTTCCTTCTATTTCCTTGGTGTTTACTGTGCCTCCTTTCCTTCTATTTCCTTAGTGTTTAATGTCCCTCCTTTCCTTCTATTTCCTTGGTGTTTACTGTCCCTCCTTTCCTTCTATTTCATTGGTGTTTACTGTCCCTCCTTTCCTTCTATTTCCTTGGTGTTTACTGTCCCTCCTTTCCTTCTATTTCCTTGGTGTTTACTGTGCCTCCTTTCCTTCTATTTCCTTGGTGTTTACAGTCCCTCCTTTCCTTCTATTTCCTTGGTGTTTACTGTCCCTCCTTTCCTTCTATTTCCTTCGTGTTTACTGTCCCTCCTTTCCTTCTATTTCCTTGGTGTTTACTGTCCCTCCTTTCCTTCTATTTCCTTGGTGTTTACTGTGCCTCCTTTCCTTCTATTTCCTTGGTGTTTACTGTGCCTCCTTTCCTTCTATTTCCTTGGTGTTTACTGTACCTCCTTTCCTTCTATTTCCTTGGTGTTTACTGTCCCTCCTTTCCTTCTATTTCCTTGGTGTTTACTGTCCCTCCTTTCCTTCTATTTCCTTGGTGTTTACTGTCCCTCCTTTCCGTCTATTTCCTTGGTGTTTACTGTCCCTCCTTTCCTTCTATTTGCTTGGTGTTTACTGTGCCTCCTTTCCTTCTATTTCCTTGGTGTTTACTGTCCCTCTTTTCCTTCTATTTCCTTGGTGTTTACTGTCCCTCCTTTCCTTCTATTTCCTTGGTGTTTACTGTGCCTCCTTTCCTTCTATTTCCTTGGTGTTTACTGTCCCTCCTTTCCTTCTATTTCCTTGGTGTTTACTGTCCCTCCTTTCCTTCTATTTCCTTGGTGTTTACTGTCCCTCCTTTCCTTCTATTTCCTTGGTGTTTACGGTCCCTCCTTTCCTTCTATTTCCTTGGTGTTTACTGTCCCTCCTTTCCTTCTATTTCCTTGGTGTTTACTGTGCCTCCTTTCCTTCTATTTCCTTGGTGTTTACTGTCCCTCCTTTCCTTCTATTTCCTTGGTGTTTACTGTACCTCCTTTCTTTCTATTTCCTTAGTATTTACTGTCCCTCCTTTCCTTCTATTTCCTTGGTGTTTACTGTCCCTCCTTTCCTTCTATTTCCTTGGTGTTTACTGTCCCTCCTTTCCTTCTATTTCCTTGGTGTTTACTGTCTCTCCTTTCCTTCTATTTCCTTGGTGTTTACTGTCCCTCCTTTCCTTCTATTTCCTTGGTGTTTACTGTGCCTTCTTTCCTTTTATTTCCTTGGTGTTTACTGTGCCTCCTTTCCTTCTATTTCCTTGGTGTTTACTGTCCCTCCTTTCCTTCTATTTCCTTGGTGTTTACTGTGCCTCCTTTCCTTCTATTTCCTTGGTGTATACTGTCCCTCCTTTCCTTCTATTTCCTTGGTGTTTACTGTCCCTCCTTTCCTTCTATTTCCTTGGTGTTTACTGTCCCTCCTTTCCTTCTATTTCCTTGGTGTTTACTGTGCCTCCTTTCCTTCTATTTCCTTGGTGTTTACTGTGCCTCCTTTCCTTCTATTTCCTTGGTGTTTACTGTCCCTCCTTTCCTTCCATTTCCTTGGTGTTTACTGTGCCTCCTTCCCTTCTATTTCCTTGGTGTTTACTGTCCCTCCTTTCCTTCTATTTCCTTGGTGTTTACTGTTCCTCCTTTCCTTTTATTTCCTTGGAGTTTACTGTCCCTCCTTTCCTTCTATTTCCTTGGTGTTTACTGTGCCTCCTTTCCTTCTTTTTCCTTGGTGTTTACTGTCCCTCCTTTCCTTCTATTTCCTTGGTGTTTACTGTCCCTCCTTTCCTTCTATTTCCTTGGTGTTTACTGTCCCTCCTTTCCTTCTATTTCCTTGGTGTTTACTGTGCCTCCTTTCCTTCTATTTCCTTGGTGTTTACTGTGCCTCCTTTCCTTCTATTTCCTTGGTGTTTACTGTGCCTCCTTTCCTTCTATTTCCTTGGTGTTTACTATCCCTCCTTTCCTTCTATTTCCTTGGTGTTTACTGTCCCTCCTTTCCTTCTATTTCCTTGGTGTTTACTGTCCCTCCTTTCCTTCTATTTCCTTGGTGTTTACTGTACCTCCTTTCCATCTATTTCCTTGGTGTTTACTGTCCCTCCTTTCCTTCTATTTCCTTGGTGTTTACTGTGCCTCCTTTCCTTCTATTTCCTTGGTGTTTACTGTCCCTCCTTTCCTTCTATTTCCTTGGTGTTTACTGTCCCTCCTTTCCTTCTATTTCCATGGTGTTTACTGTGCCTTCTTTCCTTTTATTTCCTTGGTGTTTACTGTGCCTCCTTTCCTTCTATTTCCTTGGTGTTTACTCTCCCTCCTTTCCTTCTATTTCCTTGGTGTTTACTGTGCCTCCTTTCCTTCTATTTCCTTGGTGTTTACTGTCCCTTCTTTCCTTCTATTTCCTTGGTGTTTACTGTGCCTCCTTTCCTTCTATTTCCTTGGTGTTTACTATCCCTCCTTTCCTTCTATTTCCTTGGTGTTTACTGTCCTTCCTTTCCTTCTATTTCCTTGGTGTTTACTGTCCCTCCTTTCCTTCTATTTCCTTGGTGTTTACTGTACCTCCTTTCCATCTATTTCCTTGGTGTTTACTGTCCCTCCTTTCCTTCTATTTCCTTGGTGTATACTGTCCCTCCTTTCCTTCTATTTCCTTGGTGTTTACTGTCCCTCCTTTCCTTCTATTTCCTTGGTGTTTACTGTCCCTCCTTTCCTTCTATTTCCTTGGTGTTTACTGTGCCTTCTTTCCTTTTATTTCCTTGGTGTTTACTGTGCCTCCTTTCCTTCTATTTCCTTGGTGTTTACTCTCCCTCCTTTCCTTCTATTTCCTTGGTGTTTACTGTGCCTCCTTTCCTTCTATTTCCTTGGTGTTTACTGTCCCTCCTTTCCTTCTATTTCCTTGGTGTTTACTGTCCCTCCTTTACTTCTATTTCCTTGGTGTTTACTGTCCCTCCTTTCCTTCTATTTCCTTGGTGTTTACTGTGCCTTCTTTCCTTCTATTACCTTGGTGTTTACTGTGCCTCCTTTCCTTCTATTTCCTTGGTGTTTACTGTCCCTCCTTTCCTTCTATTTCCTTGGTGTTTACTGTGCCTCCTTTCCTTCTATTTCCTTGGTGTTTACTGTCCCTCCTTTCCTTCTATTTCCTTGGTGTTTACTGTCCCTCCTTTCCTTCTATTTCCTTGGTGTTTACTGTTCCTCCTTTCCTTCTATTTCCTTGGTGTTTACTGTCCCTCCTTTCCTTCTATTTCCTTTGTGTATACTGTGCCTCCTTTCCTTCTATTTCCTTGGTGTTTACTGTCCCTCCTTTCCTTCTATTTCCTTGGTGTTTACTGTCCCTCCTTTCCTTCTATTTCCTTGGTGTTTGCTGTCCCTCCTTTCCTTCTATTTCCTCGGTGTTTACTGTGCCTCCTTTCCTTCTATTTCCTTGGTGTTTACTGTCCCTCCTTTCCTTCTATTTCCTTGGTGTTTACTGTGCCTCCTTTCCTTCTATTTCCTTGTTGTTTACTCTCCCTCCTTTCCTTCTATTTCCTTGGTGTTTACTGTCCCTCCTTTCCTTCTATTTCCTCGGTGTTTACTGTTCCATCTCTCTATCTATCACCTTCTCCTTCGTGTTACAAAGTCTTTCAGGCCTAGGTCGGTCTTTTTCATCCTTAAATTTATCAATATATCCTTTATTACTCAATCTTGCGTCAAAGTTGAGGGGGAGAGAGAAATAATTATCTGAATCACATCTTATCGTATAAAATAAATGTAAAAAAAAATATATATATATATATAGACATATAATATTATATCCTCTCATAATCCAAAATTTCCTTTATCTCTAAATCCTGCATCAAAGCTGAGTGAGGAAATAAATAAAATAAAATTAGGAAGATAAAAATCGGGGAAAAAAATAAAATAAAATAAAATAAAATCAGAGAAAAAAAAAAGAAAAATAAAAATAAAATACAGTATACTGATGAACTAAATAACCCTCCCATATCAGTTATTTGTTATTTATATTCAGGACATGGTTATATATATCTCCATTTTGGTGGGTAGGTGGGTGGGCGGACGGGTTGGTGGGTGGTTAGGTGGGTGGGCTGGTTGGTGGTGGTGGGTGGTTAGGTGGGTGGGCTGGTTGGGCAAGTCCGCCTTGCTGGTTGGTGGTGGTGGTTAGGTGGGTAGGTGGGTGGTTAGGTGGGTAAACTGTGTAGTGGGTGGTGACGAGGGAAGGTAAAAAAAAAGTGGACCAGCCTGGCCTGGCCCGGTATATATAATTATTCACCTCAGAGTTAAATTTGGACTTGTTCATAGGATTGCATTACTCACCTCACCATCTACATAATTTTTTTTTTTTTAATAGTGTTTGAGGCATAATTCAATAGGGGATCTGTTTCGTGGTAGAGTTTGGAAGAATCGGACACCTAGCTTCCAATTCAATCACCAACAAATTAAAGAATCCCCCCTTATATATATATATATATATATATATATATATATATATATATATATATAAAGAATCTAAATATTTGTTCATGTACTGTGTAATAATTATCGTAAAAGCCTTGTGGTCAATAATTATCCTATACGTGTGAGTGTGGAGGGTAATAACATAATAATAACATAATAATAAATAATATAATAATAACATAATAATAAATAACATAATAGTAACATAATAATAAATAACATGATAATAAATAACATAATAATAATAATAACATAATAATAATAATAACAATAATAATAACATAATAATAATAACATAATAATAATAATAATAATAAAATATGATCAGACATGCACTGTGACGTAGAAATCTAAACAGCTGATGGGGAAGACTCGTTTAATTGTACCACAACAAAGGGAAGTCCACAACAAAGGGAAATTATATAAAGAATGTTCAAGAATAAGCAGGGACATTTCTACCTGTCGATAAAATACCAAAATTACCATCGATATTCAAGAGTAACTAAACAGGAAAAAAGAATTATTGAGGCAAAAAAAAAAAAAATGGATATTCTTCTACTGGTGCCTGGTGAAGTTAGGGAAATTTTGTCAAGGATGTAGGCCTGGCAACACTGGGTCAGTCAGTCTGTCACTTCACTTGTTGAGGCCCGGGCACGTGTGATCAGGCAGGATAATCATCAATTGTCTTTTTTTTTTTTTTAATCTCCTGCCAGTGCTTTATAATTACATTCTAAAGGCCTCCATAGACTGTCAATCATACCTGGGTGATTGTGGAAGCATAACCATACGTGGTGTGTGTGTGGGTGGATAATAATCATTTTTTTTTTTTTTTTAAATCTCCTTCAAGTGCTTTATAATTACATTCTAAAGGCCTCCATACATTATCAATCATACCTGCGCAAACTGGGTGATTGTGGAAGCAAAACCGTAATAATAATGTTGTATTGTAGTTACGTAGTCTTACAATAACAAAACAAACCAAATAATAATAATAATAATAATAATAATGTTGTTTTACAGTTACATAGTCTTACATTACAAAACAACAAACCTAATAATAATAATAATAATAATAATAATAATAATGTTGTATTGCAGTTACATAGTCTTACATTTCCTATATGCTGTAAACCCTCAAAAACAACAACAACAACAGCGTGTGTGTGTATATCGGAGTGTGTATGTGTATGTCGGTGTGTGTATGTGTGTGTGTGTGTGTATATCGGAGTGTGTATGTGTGTGTGTGTATGTGTGTGTGTGTGTGTGTGTGTGTATATCGGAGTGTGTATGTGTGTGTGTGTATATCGGAGTGTGTATGTGTGTGTGTGTGTATCGGAGTGTGTGTGTGTGTGTGTGTATATGTATCGGAGTGTGTATGTGTGTGTGTATCCCAAAGACCTGACGGATGACATTTGATGCCCTTTGTTTTCCCAGACAGACATGTTTCAGGGCATTTTGATTAGGAAATAAATTTGTTAATTAACAACAACAACAAGGGTTCACACAATGAAATAGGTAGGTAATTTTCCGCTAAGAAAGCCCAAAGTTTCAGTTCAATTTTCTTGGCAGACTTGTCTAATGTATCATTACTGAATATGAAGCTGGCGAGAGATGAATTATTTGCATGCTGCAATGAAAGATTTTTGTGCCTCTGACTGGATGCGTGTCTCATAATGTCTGATTTGCTACATTGAATGTCTGAGTTACATATACTGCAATATGCTAGATGCCTAAGAGATGTTGATCTTGGAGATTTTTTTAACCATCCTGAGAACTTAGGGAGACTCTGATGTCTTAGGGTCTGAATCAAAGGCACGTTACCAGTACAAAAATTGATATGATTAGGGAAAAAAACTACCAGTACAGTGTAATTATAAGCAGTACCCTGCACTGAAATTAGATTTGCTTGTTATTACAGAAAAATAGGTATGTTTTGGTTAGATTTTGGATAGGAAAACAATGATCAAGAATTAAGGCTTCATAATGTAACGTTAGATACTGGGCCAGATATTGGCAATTTGGAGCAAAGCACTTAAATTCACTTATGTCTCGGTTTTCATCCCTGCACCATCATGGTACTGGTATCCTACGGCGAATTTATATATTTTAACACATTATAGATCATTTAGAACTGATAGTGACGTTGTCTGTGAATGAATATTATCACTGTATATTACTGTGTATCAAAAAATTTAACGGAAGTGGTAAATTCGCTATTTGTTTTCGACCTTATTGATATATTACAAAGTGCTAATTATAATTATTTACCTGAATAAAGCTGACACAAACACTATCGGCTTTCCCACAGATTCAGTCGTCTGAGGACAAGTAGCGTTCACGTGTAAATAACTAAATATTCCAGGCCGCCATCCACTGACCGATCCTCACACACTGTACTGCGTCTGCACTCACTGACTCTGGCTGCTCTGGCACGGCAGGCTGTTGCAATTTGAATTTGCCTATCTCACACACACAAAATCATAATAATAATAATAATAATAATAATAATAATAATAATAATAATAATAAAAATAAATAAATAATAAAAATAAATAATAAATAAAATAGTGAAAGAAAATTCCTACATATCCCCATTTTAATGTGAACTCTACTACTTCCCTTGTACAAATATTCCACTTCTCCCATCTTCAAACCAAGATTGAAACTGCTATGTAAATTATCAAAATCCCCCAGAAAATAGGAAATATATCCCAAAAATTCTCCAATTCCCCTAGATTTTGCCTTTTTTAGCATTACCCTAGGTTTTACCCTAACAAGGGTCCAATTCCCCTAAAATGGGGTATTTTACCCTAAAGTGGAGACACTGGTGTATGTATGTATGTGTGTGTTTGTGTATATTAGTGCAAAAGATAATATGTATGTATGTATATTTATGTATTAAATAAATTATGTATTATGAATATTATTTATATGTATAAATAAATACAGTATTATTTATGTAATATGTATATTTATGTATGTATATGAATTATTGCCAAGGATATGTATGTTTGTATGTAAGTTTTTATGTGTGTTTTATGTGTGTATGTATATGTATGTGTGTATGTTTAAGTATGTGTGTATGTATATGTATGTTTATGTATGTGTGTGTGTATATATGTATGTTTATGTATGTGTGTGGTATATGTATGTATATGTATGTGTATGTATGAATATATGTATTAATGACAAAGATATGTATGTATGTTTTTATGTATGTGTATGAATGTGTATATTAGTGCCAAAGATATGTACGTATATATGTATAGATGTATGTATGAATATGTATTTATATTAATGCCAAAGATATGTATGTATGTATATGTTTAGATGTATGTATGTATGTATATTAATACCAAAGATATCGATATATGTATGTATAATGAAATACAGTATTATGTATATTTATGAATTATGTATTAAAGTTATGTATTAAAAATTATGTATATATTAATTTATGTATATTTATTTTTATTATGTATAATTTAATACATAATTTTCTGTATTTTTTTCTGTATAATTTATATTTATATTCTTTTTATTAATATTTTTTTTTGTATTAAAATTTCTATATATATTTATTTTCTATATAATATCATTATTATTAATATTATTTTAATTTTTTTAATATTTATTATTTATGTAATATTATATGTATTAAAAATTTATATCAAATAATAATAATAATAATGATAATAAAAATAATATATAAATTATTACCCTTTCATTGTGACCCTATGTATGTATGTATGTATGTATATAAATAAAAATATGTATGGAAATTAAAATAAAATAATGAAAATAATTGAATATTTATTTACCAGCAAATCGTAAGCTAAAAAAATAATATTAAAAATAAAATAGTCTACCCTATACATAAGACACCATAGAAAACCAATTCTTACTACCACCAAGAAAAACGTTAGTCAGAAAGGGGAAACTATTATAAAAAGTTAGAGGCCTGTTTTGGGTGGCGTGCAAAACCCGTAGAGTTTATTAAAATTCCCGTAGACTTTTATGGCAATTTTTTGGTGGAAAATTAATTATAAATAAATAATAGTAAACCTTAATCTTTTAGCATCATAGAAAACAAACATAATCCATTAAAGAAAACTTTAACTAATTTAGGGGAAACAATTATAAAAAGTTAAGGGGCAGTTTTGGGTGGCGTGCAAGTCCCGTAGAGTTTATTGAAATTCCCGTAGACTTTTATGGTAAATTTTGACGAAAAGTTTGCCCCCAATTCTTTTTTTTTTTTTTTTTAAGTCTGGCCAACAATTCCCGTAGATTTTATGTATACTATTTGGTTTTCTTTGATGATTGTATTATAGAAAATGTATTTATTATAAAATATTAACAGGTAGTCTATTTTATTTTATTTTTAAAGGTAATTATTTTAATTTATACAGTTTTTTTCATTATAGAAAACGTTAATTGTTTCATTAATTTTAGGGATAACTATTATATTTTATTTTCAAGGGAAACTATTTTTTTATTTTTTTATGTGAAATTATTTCATTTTATTATTTAAATATGACTATTTCATTTTTTTATAATTAATGAAACTAATTTAATTTACATATGTATCATAGAAAACGTTTATATATATATATATTTTTTTAAGGCTGACTATTTTTTTATTGATTAAGGATAGCTATTTTATTTTTTCATAATTAGGGAAACTATTTTAATTTATATATTTTATATCATAGAAAACGTAGATTATTAGTATAACTTTCAAGGGTAACTAATTTATTTTTTAAATTATTATTGATGGAACCATTTTAATTTATAAACGTAATTGTTACATCATAGAAAACGTGTATATTTTTATTATTTTTATGGTTGACTATTTTATTATATTTATTTAGGGGAAACTTTTTTATTCTATTATGAAAATTCAAACTTTTAATATATAAATAAATAATAAAATTTAAAACTTTATTATTAATTTACATACATTCATACATATGCAAAAATAAAACACATTATTATTATTTAAAATTATTTATTATTTATGTAAACACAACCTCTTATAGAAATTCATAGAAATTCTTAATGTTAATATTATGTAAATTAATGTAAATCCCAGGAATGTATATATGTAAATTCTTTGTAAATAATAATGTAAATTGTATGTAAATTTCTTATAAATTAATGTATATAACACCTATGTAAATCACTTATAAATTAATTTAAATTACTCATATAAATCCCTTCTAATTTCTTTGTAAAATATTCATAACACAACCTATGTAAATTCTTTGTAAATTCATTTAAATTCTTAATGTAAATACAACCTCATAAATTCATGTAAATTCACATAAATTCTATGCAAATTAATAATGTAAATAAGTAAATTATGCCTGTGTAAATAATTATGTAAATCTTTAATGTAAATCTAGTTTTTATCCATTCAAGAGGTGGAGCCAAAGGGGAAGGCGGTGTGGGGGTGAGACCTAGCTTCCCCCACATATAGGTTTTAAGGTTTTTATTGTATTTTTATTGTATTTTTAGTGTTTTTAAGATTTTAATTTCTATGATTAAATGTTTTTATATTTTGTGATAATTTCTTTTAAATTTATGACCTTGTTTTCAGCTTTTGACAATGCCGATGGCCCGTGTCCCTCCGGGAATGAGCACTGCATTGGCCTTGCCAGCCAACAGTGGCCCCCCAATGGGGGAGTGGACAGCTATGGCTACTGGCGGGGGGGGGGGTCTCTGGGTTGCCCTGTAGTGGGAGTAGGGAAGAGGGATTGCATGAGAGTGGTAGCTGTGAATGTGAATGGAATGACGGATGGGACCAAGAGGCGAGAGATTGTAGAATGTTTTAAGAAAGGAAGAGTGGATGTGATGGGAGTGACGGAGACACACGTGAAAGGATGTGGAGCGGTTGAGTGTCAGGAAGGAAGGGAGAGTGGACTGTGGGAGGGAATGGAGGGAGGAGTAGTATGGACGGGCATGAATGAAAAGAGTAAAGGAAGAGGGAAGGAAGGGTGTGCGCTGTTGGTGTCTCCCTGGGTGTGGAAGGGAGTGGATGGACATGGGTGGAATGGGTCAAGAATAGTATGGATGACTGGAAAGATTGGCTTGGTAAAGTATGCTTGGGTGTGTGCTTATGCACCAGTAAATGAAAAGAGTAAGACGGGGAGAGAGAAGATGAGAGTGTTTTGGGAGGAGTTGAATACATGTCTGAGAGGAATTGATAATGAAAGGAGAGTAGTGATGATGGGAGACATGAATGGAAAGGTGGGAGGTGAGGAAGTGGGGAATACTGTGGGTAAATGGGGTGTAGAAGGAACAAATGAGAATGGT
>JAWQEG010002687.1:0-97500 GCA_033782935.1 Petrolisthes cinctipes
ACCGATTCCTCCAAAACTATCCAGGAAACAATATAATCACCTCAGTGTTACTAACGGGGGTCCTGTTTCGTGATATAGTGTGGAGGAATCAGTAGCCTTCCAATATACCAAATTGGTGGAGGTTCTCCACTTTAAAAGGAATAGAAAGAGAACATACTCTAATCGGAACCGAGCAAATTTTTTAGTACAGTTTCAACAACTTCAGAGCATTAGAAGACTGAAACCTTGACACACATACAGCACATGACAACACAGCAACGTAGCACATGACAACACAGCAATGTAGCACATGACAACACAACACAATGCACATGACAACACAACACACAACACATGAAAACAACAGTAGATGACAACACAACACACACGACAACACACAGCACCTGACAACACATAACACATGACAACAACAGTACATGACAACACAGAACATATAAACACACAGCCCATGACAATACAATACACCACACGACAACACACCTCGAACACAGTACAATATGCACGCAGAGGGTCAACTATACATACATACTCTTGGAAAACGTAAAGGACTTGGTGCAGATCTGACAAGGTGTTCGTCTATGGGAAGAGAGTCCAAGAGTATGGTGACCAGCAAGTGACCTTATGGGGTTCCAAGTTGCCATAAGACATCTGCAGGTCACCATACAAAATTAATAATAATAAAAAAGGGATCTACGTACGAGGTTTTATGCAGTTTACCCATAGGCCTTATTCAATGTTATCAATTTTATTCCCCTGGTTTACTTGGTTTAAAAAGTGATCCACATTTTAGAAGCTGCACCCATTATCCATTCTATAATAGGTGATATAATCCGAGGAGGAAGCTCATTTGACACCGTCTAAGCGGATGCTTCATTGACCACGATAAATATAGCGACGGCAAGATCTCCCCTTCGCGGTGGTTTCACATTCGCTCACCCTTAAGGACCCCTGTGATGTAGTCAGAAAATTGGAGGTTAGAGAGTCCTTCAAACATTGCCACGAAACATCAACTACATCAAAGGATCTTTCGTGGCAGAGTCAGGAGGAATCAGAAGCCACCACCAGGTCTCAATTACGATCACAGGGTCACTTTAAGGAGAGATTGTCTTGTTGGTAAATTGGAAGGCTACTGATTCCTCCAAACTCTACCAGGGAACAAACACACTCAATGGTACTATTATGGGATCTGTTGTTTGGTGGCATAGTTTGGAGGAATCGCAGACCTTCCAATTCACCAACAAAAGAATCTCCCCTTAACGTTTAGTACCATAAGAGGGACATCACTGTATTTATGTGACTTGGTGCCTTTGTCTCTCGGTGCTGAAGTCCACTCATTAATTAAATTCATCTTGTCTCTCCTTCTATATGTTATCTGAGGAAGGGAAGGGTGTTTTAGTGTGATGTACTCATAACTAAACTTCATACTTAAGTGTAGATTATTGGTGATACAGTTATATATAGAATTTAACAGTGAAGTATAAACGAACAACAAGGCATATCTCATGTTTGTTATCTATAAGTGTACAGCCACAATCAAATATCTACCGACACTTTCCATCCATCATAGTAAATATTTTGGTAATAAAGAACAATACGTGTGTGATTTTGCAGGACAACATAATAATAATTGAGGGGGTTGAGTTGATGTAAGGTGTTGTTGAATGATTATATTTTGATATGATACTGATTTATTTGCACCATGGAAGGAAAGTGTCGGTGGTTATTTGATTGTGGCTGTACATAAACAATAAGGTAAACAGTATCATCATGAGACAGGTATGTGTATATAAAAATCCAAAAGTGAAAAATATTACCAACAAAGTCAGTGTAGGATTTTCGGTGTAGATAATTATAGTGTGAAAATATAAATGCTTGTAGTGATGATGTCCAGTTATTAAGAAGTGCCCGCAATACCCAAGAAGCCAAACCATGGAGTTATGTACAGTCACGAGCACTAATAAGTATACAGCTTTGGTTGGAGGTTTGAACAGTCCTATTCACCAACCAACTACTGTAATTCCAATGGAGATCTTATGGTGTATTTATGTACTGTCTCTAGGTACAGCCACAATCAAATATCCACCGACACTTTCCTTCCATCGTGCAAATAAATCAGCATTATATCAAAATATAATCATACAACACCTTACGTCAACTTAACCTCCTCAATTATTTTTATGTTTTGCTGCAAAATCATACATGTGTTGTTTTTTATTACCAAGATATTTACTACGATGGAAGGAAAGTGTCGGTGGATATTTGATTGTGGCTGTACACTCGCAATCCAAAATTTGTATCCAGATCTTGTTGAAGTTTCGAATCATTTGACATACTAGTGAACCCATTACAACGCTTATCCTATTTTATATTTGCTTGAGCTCGCTTAATACTCGATCAAGGTATTCGAAGCAAGCCTGGATACATATTTTGGATTGCGAGTCCACTGTATCTATTCTAAGCACACCTGGATACATATTCGTGCTCGTGACTTTACATTACCGCGAAGCAGGGAGATAAACAAATTAATGATAAATACACAGAGAGAGATTGGTGAGGGATCCCAGACACACACACCACCCTTCAAAAACTAGGAAAAATTATGACGATTTAAAAAGTGCCTGCATAACCCAAGAAGTCATCCATTAAAGATTTCCATGGAACAGGTAAGTGATAGAAAAAAAAATAAATAAAATGATTGATTCAGAGAGAGAGAGAGAGAGAGAGAGAGAGAGAGAGAGAGAGAGAGAGAGAGAGAGAGAGAGAGTTACATAGAAACGCAGACCACAACAGACCTTACGGTCCACACGAGGTGACCTGATTTAGGGTTACTGGTAGAGAATGAGTTACTCCCCAGTGATAGTCGTAGATAAGGATAGCAAAGTAGAAGGCTCTCTCCCCACCCTTCACTCCCTCTGGCCTGAGCCGTACAGGAAATAATGTCAGAAGTCAGAACCTTGTGGGGTTGGCAGAAATACTCCACAAGGAAATTTTATAGGAAAGGTAGAAAGTAGGCGAAATTTGGCTAACTCGCCACCTGTAATGGACAAAATTATTCATTAGTAAACATTGTAAGTCGGGGATTAGACGCAAGGTGTTTATCTAAGCGACGTTTGAAGCTGTCTACGGTGTTACAGTCTATTACCTTACGGGGAAGCCCATTCCATAAGTTGACGACTCTGTTAAAAAAAGAAATTCTTGGATTCGTGCGAATTAAAAGATTTACCTATGATTATGCAACCATTTCCTCTCGTTTAGTTGGATTGGTCGATAGTGAAATATTTACTGCAGTCCATATTATCTATGCCTTTGAATATTTTAAATACCTGGATTAAGTCACCTCTTAATCTACGTTGTGTTAATGGGAATAGATTTAGTTCATTCAGTCGCTCCTCGTATGTTTTGTTTCAAAGACTTGGTATCATTTTAGTAACCCTACTTTGGACTCGTTACAATTTTGCTATATCTTTCTGGTAGTACGGGCACCAGGCTTGAACACAATACTCCATAAGGGGACGGACCAAGGAATTATACAATGTAAGGATTGTGTCTTTAGACTTATACTCGAATGCTCTGCCAATAAAGCCGATAGTTTTATTTGCTTTCTTAATTACTTCCATACACTGCTGACTGGGTTTTAGGTTACTTGATACTGTTACCCCTAAGTCTGTCTCTCGATCCACGCTTTTGAGTTGATTACCATTTAACGAGTAGTTTGCTGATACATTACGATATCCGATCTGGAGCACTTTACATTTATCTGCATTAAAGGACATTTGCCAAGTTTTCGCCCAATTTGACAATTTATCGAGGTTATCTTGCATTTCTTTAGTCTGTGCGTTAGTGAGTACTGTATTTGCAATTTTGGTGTCATCGGCAAACTTCGATATTATGCATGAGAGGCCTTTGTCTATGTCGTTTATGTAAACTAGGAATAGAATTGGCCCTAAAACTGACCCCTGTGGCACCCCGCTCGTAACGCCAGTCCAACTAGATGATTTTCCATTTATTACCACGTGTTGATTTTGGTTGCTTAGCCAGTTCTCTATCCATCTTTTGATATCGCCTTGGATTCTGTGTAATTTTAGTTTAGTTATTAAGCGTTTATGGGGGACTTTGTCAAAGGCCTTTTGGAAATCTAGATAAATTATGTCTAGTACTTTACTCTTATCATATTCGTTGAAAATGTCATTCAAAAAGTCTAATAGGTTATTTAGGCAAGAGCGTTTATTACGAAAACCGTGTTGAGTGTCTCTGAGTAAGTTGTTTTTCTCTAAGTGATTTGTAAGTTTATCTCGTATGATTGTCTCTAGCATTTTGCATACGATTGAGGTTAGGCTGATAGGGCGATAGTTGCTAGGTAGAGATTTGCTGCCTTGTTTAAATATTGGTGTTACGTTAGTGAGCTTCCATTCGTCAGGTATTGTTCCAGAGTGTAAAGAATAGTTAAAGAGCAGAGTCAGAGGTTTTACTATTTCGCTTTTTGCTTCCTTTAATACGCGAGAGGAGATCGTGTCTGGGCCAGGTGATTTATTTACATTTAATTTTTCAATACATTTTATTACGTCACTTTCTGTTATGCTGATATTATTTAAAACCTCGGTGTTTTCGTTTTGGACTGTTGTTTCTGCTGGTATATCATTCAGAGTTTCTGTAGTGAAGACTGATGCAAAGAATGTGTTAAGGATACTACTCATTCGCTCTTCGTCTGTGGTAAAGTCGCCATAGTTGACGTGAATATGTTCTCATGCCGAATATAGTGGAATAGATAACACATACTTGACATAAAAAAGATAGACTGACAGACGGGAAATTTCCCGAGAATGTGTTTGAATAAGAAAGGAGAGAGAGAGAGAGAGAGAGAGAGAGAGAGAGAGAGAGAGAGAGAGAGAGAGAGAGAGTGTGTGTGTGTGTGTGTGTGTGTGTGTGTGTGTGTGTGTGTGTGTGTGTGTGGAGTGAGGCTGGACACACACAAACCACTCTAAAAAAACCTAAGAAAAACAGTATTGATAAAACACGTTCCCTCATCAGTAAATAATGCTTGGGGGTAACACTGACCTATACCAGTGTGTGTGTGAGTGTGTGAGTGTGTCATAAAACCTAATGAGGGCAACCAGACAAGACCCTCCTCACTTATTCACCTTTCTTACTTTCTTACACATTCACGGGAAATTTCCCCTCTGTCAGTCCATCTTTTTTATGTCAAGTATGTGTTTTTATTCCACTTTTTATTCCACTTTTACGTCTGTTATTTATTCCACTTATGTAATCTATTCCACTTTTTATCAATTATTTCACGTCTGTTAATTATTCAACTTATGTCTTTTATTCCACGTTTTATCTTTTATTCCACTTTTTATCTTTTATTTCAAGTCTATCCTTTATTTCAAGTATATTTGTTTTTTATTTGGACTTCTGTTATTTATATTTCGCTTTTGTCTTTTATATCAAGGTTGATATCGATTTTACCTTTTTTGTCTCTTAATTCAAATCAATCCGTTATTTATTGAACTTTTTTTCTTTTATTTTTTCACATTCTGTTATTTTATTTATTTATTTATCTATTTATCTATTTGTTGAACTTTTTTCTTTTGTTTCACGTCTATTATTTATACATTTATTTATTTATTTATTTATTTATTTGTTGAACTTTTGTATTTTATTTCAGGTCTGTTTATTTATTTCACTTGTGTCGTCTCCTGGCAATTGTTACTCGGCTACTGGGAGGTATTTTGGAGGTTAGTGAGTCCTTCAAACATTGTCACGAAACACCACCTATACAAAATAAGCATGTTTCGTGGCATAGTCAGGAAGGAATCAGAAACCACCAAGAATCAAACACGATTACAGGGACCTTAATTAATGGAGGAAGTACAGCCACAATCAAATATCCACCGACACTTTCCTTCCATCGTAGTAAATTATCTTGGTAATCTAAAAACAACACATACATGATTTTGCAGCCCCTCATGATAACAATTGAGGGGGTTGAGTTGACGTAAGGTGTTGTTTGATAATATTATTTTTAGACATGATGGAAGGAGAGTGTTCGTGGTTATTTCATGATTGTGGATGTACAGTGTTGGTTAATCTGGAGCAACTGATTCCTCCACACACTATTCCAAGCAACAGGCCACCCACCCACCCACCATTATGTCTGTTATTCTGCTCCTCACACCTCTCTATCACCTTTTTTCTGGCGCTATATGACCTCGCTGTTGTGGAGCCTCATATCAATCAATTGAGGGTTACATTAGGTTAGTTGAGGGTTACATTACTGAACAAATAAATAAAATCATTGCTTTCTTCAGGTTGTCAATTATTCATTCTGTTCCGTGTTGGTTCCTGTTATACTCTGGAAAAACCAATGCACAAAAAGTATTAAAAAACGATCCACATCAAGTATATTGACGGCCTTCCTATACCACCACAAGCATCAACATTTCTTGGACTATCCTTTCTTGCCTTGAGTACAAAGTGTCGCGTCCAGCCTCTCCTCACGACAGTATTTTTTTTTTTTCTTTTTTTTTTTTTCAGGGGAAAGTACACTCGTGATACATAATTATTGACCAGAGTGTGAAGAGCAGAAAGCTTCGAATCGCCTGGTATTGTTCATTTCCCCACCCAGTACACCTATAAAGAGTTCGAATGCAGGGTATATGTGTGTGTGATGCCTGCCTTTTGTATCTGGTCAGAAATTATGTATCACGAGTGTACAGTAGGCAGCATAAATTCGCGTCCATCTCATGTACTTAAAATTGTTAATATGTCCAGATAGTTGCATTCTGAACAAGTTTCTATTCTAACAACATGTGTAACTTACCACATGAGAAATATATCAGTCATTTCTGCATTCAAATTGTGTTGCAACATCACTATAGCTCATACATACGCTGGTGGAAATGAAGCGAACTTATTCTTAATTATTTTCTCCGGTATGTATGACCTTAGTTGTTGCGTTGTGATATTAATTCTTCCCTCCCAGGCATCCATATCAAACAATTGTTAAGTAATATATATTATGTAACTGTGTCGCCCCCACCCAGTCTCACTTTAATGAAAGCCTTTTTAAACCATTTTATTTTTGTATTTTTGGTGCGTGTGTATGTGTGTTTTTTAATGATCGAACCTGTCTAAACCAGCGACACTTTAAATCCAGCCACCCAAGCAAGCAACGAGGTGTGTGTGTGTGTGTGTGTGTGTGTGTGTGTGTGTGTGTGTATGCAATGAGGTAGGTATGTGTGTGTGTGTGTGTGTGTGTGTGTGTGTGTGTGTGTGTGTGTGTGTGTGTGTGTGTGTGTGTGTGTGTGTGTGTGTATGCAATGAGGTAGGTGTGTGTGTGTGTGTGTGTGTGTACACTTGGATTTCTAGTCTCTTTAATTAAGAAGGCTACATTCTTTCAGTAAAGTAGAGAGTACTGATTATTCCCAACTGTGTCAAGAAACAGACTACCTCGGTTCATATGGTTTTGATGTAGTATGTACAGTTGGAATCATGAATGGGTGGTACAGCCCAAGTGAAAGATGGTCCATTTCTCCCAATATCAAGTTCCTTAGTGCCAAATAGGAGACATCAGGGGCAGAAGTCAGTATTGAGGATGGTAATAAAAAGCAAGTACCTAATAATAGACACTGGTTACTCAAATGGGACAAGTATCTTTCACCTGGGCTGTACCAACCATTCATGTGTCCAACTGTACCTGGAGTATACAATTTGCCCGACAACACCTTGCTTCTTTAATTAATATCAGCGAGCAGGCCACGCTAAGTTTGATAAAAGATTGGTCAGCGATTGATATCATTGCGGGGAAAGAAGGTACAGTCACGAGCACTAAATAAGTATACAGCTTTAGTTGAAGCTTTGAACAGTTCAATTCAACAACGAAGTAATTCCAATGGAGATCTTATTGTGCATTTATTTACTGGCCCTAAGTATTCGAAGTACACTTGAATACTCATTTGTGCTCGTGACTGTACTGTAGGGGCTTGATAATGAATACCAATTAGTTAGCATTTAGTCTCATGGCATTTTCGACAACAAGACAGAACGGAGGTTATACTGTAATATGTATTCACTCCTAACTACCCGTAATTATATATATGTCTTGTATTATGCTTGATCAACGTGAAGCAGAAGGATTAAACAATCATTTTAGTAATAGTTCCACCCTTCATGATAAGCGTGTTTGTTCATTCACTTTCTTCAATCCCTCCCTCCTTCCTCCTTTCAAATCACACACATTACATTCCTCACTTTGTTGTTGTTGTTGTTGTTGATATGTTAATTCACTTTCTTCAGTCCCTCCCTCATTCCTCATTAACACACATTACATTACTCGCTTGGGGTTGTTGACATGTTCATTCACTTTCTTCAGTCCCTCCCTCCTCCCTCCTTCCTCATCACACACATAACATTACTCGCTTGGGGTTGTTGACATGCTCCTTCACTTTCTTCAGCCTCTCCCCTTCTCCTCATTTCGTTTTGGAGTGAAAGGAATCTACTTGCTTTCATTCGTCGCCTTTTAAACCAGTTCTTCCACTTCCTGGTATTTGGTTCCTTTCCTTCCGTTTCCTTTGTGCTTCCTTGTTGGCCCACTTCTCTATCTAACACCTTCTCCCTTCTCCTAACGTAACTAGGCCTACCGTCTTAGAAGCCTATAGGGTGGTCTTCTTTCATCTTCCATCTATCAATCTATCCTTGTATCTGGCATGCCATCACAGGACTTCATGATGACTATATCATTTATTCTTCAACCTACACTTCATTCTTTTGGCGTTCCACTACCTACATGTTTCCTGATAGCAATACTCTACTGATATAATATTTTCATCTCCTCGTCCTGGGAAGATCACACATACTCCAGCCTCTGTCAGTACATATCTTTCTCTCGTCTTTGATCTCTAGTCTTTCATGTCAAGTGTGAGCAGCTACTTTTTTTTTTTTATATCAGTTATATTGTTTCATGCACATCTATTTCGCGCGGTCAAGTATGACATACAAACACAAAGTAAACACTCAGCCTGTACAAACACTCCCTACCAACCAACAGCTCAACGAAAGGGGGACGTGGGGATCGCAGAGCTGCCCGTCCTCAATAATATAACTTTTTTTTCTAATAGTTTACCTCTACCCTTAAAACACCGGCTGAATGCTTCGTCACATTTTACTGACCCAACAGCCTAACCTGGTATTCAACCAGTAAATTACCCAATAATCTAATTATAGTCGTGGCAGACGAGTCTAACCCTCTCATTATTGTACCCTGGCAACACTACATGTAAATACAACGTCCGAATTAATGCATTATTGATTTATTAATATGGTACAGTTCATACAAGAATTAACAATATAATTGTTATTCAAATGTCCAATTAATGAATCAGTAATGAAGAATACCATCAACTACAGTTAATTTTGAGTATCAGATAACTCATACTGCCATAGTTAAATTATTATTTGCGAAATGTATGAGGCACGCAGTGCTGCATTATCCACTCGCGACTTCGTCATTTCGTTCCGATTATGTAGACAGAAGGCGGATAATTCTCCGTTTATTTAGTTTAGGAGAAGAAAATCTATCGAACAACTATGCAAACATTTCGCAAATAATAGTTTAACTATGGCAGTATGAGTTATCTGATACTCAAAATTAACTGTAGTTGATGGTATTCTTCATTACTGATTCATTAATTGGACATTTGAATAACAATTATATTGTTAATTCTTGTATGAACTGTACCATATTAATAAATCAATAATGCATTAATTCGGACGTTGTATTTACATGTAGTGTTGCCAGGGTACAATAATGAGAGGGTAACACTTGTTGGCACGACTATAGTAACCCAACCCAACCCATTATCACTACCAGTAATCCATCTAGTACCCCTAGTAACCACCACCCCAAACCAACCGGGCACCTCAACCCCAACCTGACATTCCAACCAACCAACATCCTAACCAACCACTACCCCAACATTCACCCAAACCAAACTAAACCCACACACAACATGCCCAACCCACCCACCAATACCCCAATCAACCAACCCCAACCCACCCACCAATACCCCAATCAACCAACCTCCCCCCCCCAACCCCCACACCAAATAGTAACCCCACAAGACCAGCACTGACCTATAACCTGACTACCACTACCACCACCACCACACTCTATGACAGCGAAAGTTGGCTAGATGTTGTGGTAGTGGTTTTTCTCCCTGGCTGCCAATTGAGGAAAAAACACGCTCTGGATATGAAGTGGTCTACCTTTGATAATTATTACACTAACTTATACTGTGTATATTCGTCGCTTGGGTCAGTGAGAATCGTGTGGGAATTGTTTATTTTTGGACGGTTGCAGATGTGTGTGTGTGTGTGTGTGTGTGTTTTAGGGGGTGGTTGTGTGTGTGTGTGTGTTTTAGGGTGTGTGTGTGTGTGTGTGTGTGTGTGTGTGTGTGTGTGTGTGTGTGTGTGTGTGTGTGTGTGTGTGTGTGTGTGTGTGTGTGTGTGTGTGTGTGTGTGTGTGTGTGTGTGTGTGTGTGTGTGTTTTAAGGGGTGGTTGTGTGTGTGTGTGTGTTTTAGGGGGTGTTTGGTTGTGTGTGTGTGTGTGTGTGTGTGTGTGTGTGTGTGTGTGTGTGTGTTTTAGGAGGTGTTTGTTTGTGTGTGTGTGTTTTAGGGTGTGTTTGGTTGTGTCTGTGTGTGTGTGTGTGTGTGTTTGTGTGTGTGTGTGTGTGTGTTTTAGGAGGTGTGTGTGTGTGTGTGTGTTTTAGGGGGTGTTTGTTTGTGTGTGTGTGTGTGTGTGTGTGTGTGTGTGTTTTAGGGGGTGGTTGTGTGTGTGTGTGATTTTTTTTTTTTTTTTGAGGGGGGGGGGGTGTTTGTCTGTGGGTGTTGTTCATTACTGTTGTCATTGATGTGGTTATTGTTATTGTTGTTGTTGTTGTTGTTGTTGAGAGGAGTAAACACAAACAGAAACAATCATCACTACACCATAACCAATCTCCACAAATAACTAAATCAATAAATAAATGAATAAAAAAAATAAAAAATAAATTTATAAATAAATCCACCACAGCAACCAATTTCTCGCTCGCTGTGTCCTCCTCCACCTCCTTCTCATCCTCATTCTCCTCCTCCTCCTCCTCATCCTCCTCCTTCTCCTCCTCCTCCTCCTCCTCTTCCTCCACCTCCTCCTTCTCATCCTCATCCTCCTCATCCTTCTCCTCCTCCCTAGTGTAAACCATCTTCCCTTTTTCTTTTTTTGTCGCATCCCATTCTCTCCCAAGCCTCGACCCTTCCTCCGACCACCACATCAATAACTCTACCTCTGTTGTTGTTGTTGTTGTTGTTGCTGTTTGTCGACCCTTACTTCGACCATCACATCAATAACTCTACCTCCGTTGTTGTTGTTGTTGTTGTTGTTTGTCGCATCTGACACTCACCCTCGACCCTTTCTTCGTCCGCAACATCAATAACTCTACATATGTGGTTGTTTTTGTTGTTGTTGTAGTTGTTGTTGTTGTTTGTCGCATCTAACACTCCCCCTCGACCCTTCCTTCGTCCATCACACACACACACCCATAACCCTATCGATAGCTCATCCCGACCCCAACCCCTTTCTCTCGTCTCAGGGCACTTTCACTCTCAGTATCATCCCGGTTGGTTAGTTGTTTTTTTTCTCTCTCTCTCTTTCGCATACCTTTCCCTCTCTCCCTCTCATCCCTTTCTCTCCCTCTCACTTTCGCTCACAGGGAATATAATTATGTACACCAAACCTTTCGGGACCCTGTGATCGTGTATGAAAATTGAAGGCATCTAATTCCTCCAGATTATGATACAAAAGAAGCTCCTTCCATATAGGTGGTGGTGTTTCGTGGCAATATTTAAAGGACTTATTTACTTCCAATTTTCTGACTACATCACAGGGTCCCATAATTAAGGGGGTAGTATCCTTTTGGTACATTAGAGCGCCTTGAGTCCTCCAAAGTATGCCAGGAAACAGGACCAGATAAACAAAAGTAATGGTGGCCTGTTGCCTGGAATAATTTGTAGGAATCAGTTGCTCCAGATTTACCAACACTATACTATCTCCTTAACCGACTCTGCTAAACCAATAACACCTACTCGTATTTCCGCCGTCTATGTTTACTATTTGTCAGCTCGTTCCGTCATCCTTACACTACCGGTATATTACCAACACGAAACACTTGCTGTCATATAACCATCTTGTAAAAATAAATCTAATGCACACCACACTTTGGGAATTTATGACACTACTCTACTCTACATAATGATATAATAATAACCCTGCGATCGTGTATGTATGAGACTTGGTGGCTTCTGATTCCTCTTGACTATGCCACGAAACAAGCTCCTTCAATATAAGTGGTGTTTCGTGGCAACACTTGAAGGACTCACTAACCTCCAAATTCTGACTACATCACGAGGTCCCTTAACTAAACATCATTAAAGTTCACTGAAATCTGTTACACAAGAAATTTAAGTAAAAAGAGGAGTGTGTCTGTGTTCTCCATGTGTGTTGCAGCTTGACCTGTGTTTGTGAAGGGGATTTTTTTTTCGTGGCCTGATGGGGTGGGGGCGGGGGGGTTGCCTTGTCACCATTTACTGGTTACTGCTCACATTTCTATTACAATCTCCAATGTTTCAGGAGAGGTTGGTTGATTGATTGCTTGATTGCTTGATTGATTGATTGAAATTTGACGCCGCAACAGCGAAGTCATATAGCGCCTGAGGAAGGTGATTGAGAGGTGGGACAGTAAGCATGAAATAAATTATTGTGTCCTTAAGGGGGACCATATATCTTTAGCAGCTTAATTTAAGAACCTTGTGATCGTTTATTAGACTAGGTGGCTTCTGATTCCTCCAGACTATGCCACGAAACAAGCTCCTTCAATATAAGTGGTGTTTCGTGGCAATGTTTGAAGGACTCGCTAACCTCCAACTTTCTGACTACATCACGGGGTTCCTTAAGTTGTTTTGCTTTGCGACGCGTAATAATACCATGCTTCCTTCCTTAAGGGGATGGTATACTTTTGAAAGATTGGAACGCCTTGATTCCTCCAAAGCATGCCAGGAAACAGACTCAAATGAAGAAAAATAACGGTATCCTGTTGCCAGGAATAGTTTGGAGGAATCATGTGCTCCAGATTTACCGCCCAAAACAAAGTGCTACATACTCCCTTAAATATTATAATGATTTCACTGTAATTTTAAGAACAATATTGTGGGTCAACTGTTATGGTAAAATATTTGGAAGATTATGAAATCCTCCAAACTATGTCAGAAATAAATTGTTTATATCATTGTTATTAAGACTAAGTAAAGGTACAGACTTCATTTTCCACACAACAGAATACCCCATTTTTTTATATATATATATATATATATATATATATATATATATATATATATATATATATATATATATATATATATATATATATATATATATATAGAGAGAGAGAGAGAGAGAGAGAGAGAGAGAGAGAGAGAGAGAGAGAGAGAGAGAGAGAGAGAGAGTTTTGGCATTGGGTTTTAAGGGGAGGGTTATATACAGATTTGGTATTTTGGGAGACAATGATTCCTCCAAACTATTCCCAGCAACAGGGCACAATTATTTTTGTAAATCTGGTCCTGTTTCTTGGCATACTTTGGAGGAATCAAGGCACTCCAATGCACCAAAAGGACCCTGTGATCGTGTATGAGACTTATTGGTGACTTCTGATTCCTCCTGACTATGCCACGAAACAAGCTCCTTCTTTATAAGTGGTGTTTCGTGGCAATATTTGAAGGACTCACTATCCTCCAATTTTCTGACTACATCACTGGGACCCTTAGTTAAGACTTATATATACTGTATCACATGACCTGAACTGCACAGAGAAAACTATTAAAAGAAGTGGTTTAGGGCTGATTCCACAGTGGCTTTGGTTTGTTATGATCCTCCCCAACCACACTTGTCACTCTTAATTACAACCAACAAACTCAGTCTCCATAGCCACAAAATATGTCAGGTAGTTCCATTATTACAATAGTTTCATAGTGGAGTCATCAATTTCATGAAATAATTCACTCATGAGTCATTTACACAGTTCGGTTTCTATCGTTATGGAGGTTGCAAACCAAAACAAACCACTGTGGAATCGGCACCTAATCATTGACAGCATCCCCCCTCATTGTCTAAAAGGGAGAGTAGAGGATAGTGTTGATATACTCGTAGCTGGAGCAACAACTGATTCCTCCATACTATTCCAAGCAACAAACAGGCCAGTCACCCCACTATTGTATTTTGTTCATCTACAGTAGTTCTGATAATTCTACAGTAGTTCTATTGACGTAGCTGGGGCAAAAACTGATTCCTCCATACTATTCCAAGCAACAAACTCGTAGTAACAACTGATTCCTCCATACTATTCCAAGCAACAAACAGGCCAGTCACCCCATTATTTCATTTTGTTCATCTACAGTAGTTCTGATAATTCTACAGTAGTTCTATTGACGCTTGCTGTACTAGATTGTGTTCTGACATGGTTTGGGGGAATCAGTTGCTGCCCTTCAATTCGATTCGCCCTCAGCCTTCATCGTGGTGGTGCAACTTTATTATTATTTTATCTTTTTTATTTCAATATTGTTAACCATTTCATTATTTTCATTATATATTTTCTTTAATTCATTACACTACGGTACACTGGTGACATAAATATCTATGTTCCATGTGTGCAATAACTTTCACTCTTCTTAAATGGTGAAGAAATTTTTTTTTTGAGGAATTAGAGACCTTCCACTTCACCAACTAAAAAACCCTTAAGTGTAATGGATTAGTTACCAACATTAGTGTCAAGTGATGGAATATATTTCTCTCTGTGAATAAATACATGCATGTTTCACAAAATAAACTTTTTGGCTAAGTGAACCGGTTATATGTATTATACACAGTAGGAATAAATCACTGATACCACGATACTGGTTACATTAAATACAGGTCGAGGGAAGTAAAAAAATATTCATGACAACTGTGGACATGTTATATGCATGACAGCTGTGGACATGATGGTATATGCATGACAGCTGTGGACATGATGTTATATGCATGACAGCTGTGGACATGATGGTATATGCATGACAGCTGTGGACATGAGGGTATATGCATGACAGCTGTGGACATGAGGGTATATGCATGACAGCTGTGGACATGAGGGTGTGTATGACAGCTGTGGACATGAGGGTATAATATGCACTGACTCACCAAGGGCAACAAACAGTTCATAGGAGAAATTAATATACGAGAAATAAAATGGAAGAAGCATCAAGGGCAAAAGTAGAGGAAAGTATTGATGTCTGTGCCTATCTTCTGAATATGAGATGCGAAGATGAATGTCAGATGTCTATAGTAACTTTGGCTAAGGAGTGAATTTATACCTTTGGTTCTACAGTGAAGATAAATCGGAGGTGATAGTAGAAAAATATTTAGAAAAAGAAAACAATAGTGTGAGATTAGCTAGGGTTATATTAAAAACCCCTAGAATCAGAACGAGATTCAAATGAGTTAGATTCATATGAACGAGATCCAAACGAGTCTGATTCTCTGGAACGTGAGTCACTTGATCCAAAACGCTGACGACCAAACCCTCTGCCACCAATTTGCCCACGGTTAAACTCATCGGACCCTGAGAACCCTGAGTTAAAACCCTTGTACCCTGAATATCCGGAATTAATACCCCTGTACCCTGAATCGTACTCCCTTGACCTGGAATACCCCGAATCGTACTGGGCTGAGCCCTCAAAGCTAATGTCATGAACGAAGCCAGAGTCGCCATCCACGTAATAATTGACTTTCATCAATCGCCCGTCGGGAAGGAGAACGTAATATCCGCCCTCAGTCAGGTCCCCACTCCTGGTCTCGTGGTGGCCGTAGTGGTTCTCGTAAGACTCGTCGCTCACGTCCCACTCGAAGCTGTAGCTGCCTGAATCGTAGTCGGAGTCGTAGCCGTCATCGTCGAATCTGTGGCCACCATGACCTTGCTGTGAGAAAGAAGAGAGGTCACAAATAAGGTTAAATTATCCATGTAGTGTTATGAGTTTGAAACCTGGCCTTAATAACTGAGGTGTAAGAATACTTTTGGTACAGTTTGGGACACATGAAAACAGCCACACTTCAAACGGGGCCCCTTATCAAGCATAGCATATATAGGACGCGTCGCCTCTACACACAACAACGTCTCATCTCTATACCCTATGCTCAATGAGGGGCCCCGTTTATTTCAGGTGTGTATGTTTCATGTGTCCGCAACTGTACATTATAAGAGCACCTTGATGCCTGAAGTAGTACATTGGAAGAATCATAATACTGTACTCCAGATTTACCAACACTGTATTACCGACTCTTTCAAATGTTAAAACAGGAAATAAAAAGATCAGGGTTATGGAATGCAGTGCTTGAAATTCATATAAACATTTAAACACGTATTGAACAAAACTTGGATTAATACTATACTTTGAATGTGTATAGTCACACTCAAGTACTGTTAAGGAGATACTACTCTTTTGTTAAATCTGGAGCACGTGATTCCTCCAAACTATTCCAAGCAACAGGCCACCAATATCATTATTATCATTCTGGTCCTGTTTCCTGGCATAATTTTTTGGAAGAATCAAGGAGCTTCAAAGTAACAAAAGTATACTAACTACAGTATTCCCTTAAATGTCCCTCCCCCATACTTACCCTTCCATCATCATATCCGTAAATTGGTTGCAGTTCTGCCGACACCAGCACCACCCCGGTCAACAGCAGGAGTCCGAATGTCAGCTGGAAGGAAGGGTCAGGTTAGTGTTGGTTGGTTGGTTGGTTGGTTGGTTGTGGTCAGGGCTTATAACAACATCAGGTTAGGGTGGTTGGTTAAGGTCAGGGCTTATAACAACATCAGGTTAGGGTGGTTGGTTGAGGTCAGGGCTTATAACAACATCAGGTTAGTGTTAGTTAGTTGGTTGGTTGGTTGGTTGAGGTCAGGGTTTATAACTTCATCTACAAGCCAACCCACTACACACTCTTAGATTACGATTAATATTATACTTATTGACTCAAGAAAAACATGTGACTCTGCTGAAGGGCTTTACTTACTGTACCTACTCATTTTCATTAATAACATGTTCTGTGATAATTGAATATCTCCTCGAGTTTTACAAGTTTGTTTTCCTGGGAGAACATACACGCAGAAGATAGTGAAATTATACCTTGTGGGAATACATACTACTATTTGCTGAAAATCACTAATACAATTTTGATAAAACTGCAGTAAATGATTCCTTCAAACTATTCCAAGCAACAAAACAAACACCATTATTTTCGCTAAACTGGTCCTGTTTCCTGGCATAGTTTGGAGGAATGAAGGCACTCCAATGTACCAAAAGTGTATTTATTGCCCCCTTAACGTTTCCTATTTCCCTTAGGCTAGGATGGATTACCCTTGACTCATCCATCTCATGCAGACAGACAGTGAACTTGGACAACGGGCAGGTGACCTTTTTTTCATACCATTAAGCTAGTCGTTCGTTTGTCGTTTGTTTGGGATGAACTGGAGTCTACGTAATCCTCTAAACAATGCAACAAAACAGATCCCCTGCATGTATACTAAGAAGGCCTGTTGTCTAGCATAGTTTGGAGGACTCAAAACACTCCAAATACCTCAAAGCAAATAACTGCTAGACCAGGTGTAAGCGAAGCGTCTGTTATCATTATCATAATTTTTCTTTTTTTTCCACCTGACATTTGCCACTGTACTACCTAATATTAAAATCGAAGTGAGGCGTCAGACGAGCGGAGATTATTTCATTCTATTGGAGGGATTCAGTGAGATAACCTCTTAGGGCAGGTTCAGAGGTCATACTTCTTGATAATATATCCTCATAAAATTTTGGTATGGACACCTTTTTTTGAGACCACTATCATCTAAATTTCTGATGGACATTTACTGGATGGAATTATTTCACTACTTCTCTTTCGCTCTCGTCACAACATGCTGCATCTGTCACTGAGGTGTAGACGGTAATAATATGGTACTGGGAGATGCGATATACACCATTATACACCACACCACACCACACCACACCACACTACACTAGACTAACAATATACATACATCTCAGTACACCACACCACACTAGACTAAGATTATACATACATCTCAGCACACTACACCACACCACACTAGACCAACAATATACTTACATCTCAATACACCACACCACACTAGACTAAGATCATACATACATCTCAGCACACTACACCACACCACACTAGACCAACAATATACTTACATTTCAGTGCACCACACCACACTAGACTAACAATATACTTACATCTCAATACACCATACCACAACACACCACACTAGACTAAACACATACATACATCTCAGTACACCACACCACACCACACCACACCATGTACAATACAACTCCACACAATAAATGCACTGCCCCTCATTATCATATTCAATGTGTGTGTGTGTGTGTGTGTGTGTGTTGCATGGCTACGTAGGGTCGAAACGAGGCAGGGTGAGAAATGCGTGAAAAGATGAAATTAGTGAATAGTTCCAATCAACCATTAGAAAAGTACATTTATATTTGCTACAGCAGTGACTAGATTCTAAGTTTTCATTACCCATTACTGCGTCTGCCTCAACTCTACCTCCTTTAGTCAAACACCGTATCTACTGTACAAGAGTCTACCTATAACTAACAACTCTGAAAAAAACAGATTACATTCCAATATTATACCATATCTCAAATAATATTATCACAGCAGAAATTCAGATATTCAACACAGAACACCCTGTGAGACTAGTTGCTACTACTACTACTACTACTACCTTGCAGCTCATGTTGAGAGGAATTAGCGGATGTGTCTGTATCATATCCACGAATGTGGTTCACTTATATACTCCTACCAACCCGTCGCTTGGCTTTTTGTTTACACAGCTACGTTTAAGACAATCTCCTTTCTACCACGTTCGCTGGTTGGAGATGATACTTTTTATTGGTGATCTCAAGCACAGACCCTCAAAAAATTTCGGCCTCCTTTACATCACGACAGATTATGTCACTCCTCACGTGGCATTTTGATTCCCTTGTTAGAGAAAGTGATTGGTATCAGAACAGTGAGGGTATCAAAATATAGGGGTGGCGAATTTTTTAAATTTTTTATTATGTAACTTTTGTTTTTTAGAGCCTGGACTATAGAAACTATGAAAATATTTGAATTAATTGTTAAAGTAAATCTGACAAAATTCGCATATTTATCTATAGTTAACACCTGTTGTTGTCAAGAGAAACAGCCCTACTGTCAAAGAATTATAAACCATACAATTGTCCATCAACTGTTCCTATTTCTCAGACAATATAATAAGTGAATATCACCAGTTGACTGTGAATATGACAGTGAATATAATCTTCATCCGAGAGAGGTAATGCATATTCACGAAAGAAGCTACGTGGGGTTAGCATTTGGCCTTAGCAAAAGTATATCACTATTATCGACTTAAGGGGAGTAACTTATTATGGGAAATCGGAAAGCTACTGATTCCTCCAAACTATGAAAGGATAACAGAAACCCTCCATATGGAATTCTACAGGAGATGTGTTTTATAGCAGAGTTTGGAGGCCTACATTGACTCCAAATTGAACACAAAAGGTTGATTCTTTTAAGCAATGAAGGGGTTAACTTCTGGATACAAGATGCTAGCTAACTACAAGATAAATAATAATTTGTCGTAACAGAACCAGAAGAGCAAAACTAATGGTGTTTCCTGTTGCTTGGAATAGTTTAGAGGATTCAGTTCCACATTTACCAACACAACATTTCCCCCTCAATACTTAACTTACATAACGTGATCTGGTTCTAGCCACAAGCAACCTATGACAATGCCTTATCGTGATCCAGTTTAATTAACAAGACAACCAAAAGAACCACGAATGAGTGATGCGAGGTTAAGGGGGAAGTACAGTGTTGGTAAATCTGGAGCAACTAATTCCTCCAAACTATTTCATGCAACAACCCACCAGTATTTTTGTTCCTCTGGTCCTGTTTCATGGCATATTTTGGGGGAATCAAGGCACTCCAATGTTCCCAAAGTATACTCTCGACCCCTAAATTAAGGATCGTGTACGAGACTTGGTGGCTTTTGATTCCTCCTAACTATGCCACGAAACAAGCTTCTTCCCTATAGGTGGTGTTTCGTGGCAATGTTTGAAGGACTCTCTAACCTCTAATTTTCTAACTACATCATGTGGGTCCTTAAGCAACACCCTCGTCACAGTAGTAGAGTAAAAACCTAATGACACTGATACGCCCTGGATAACACACATTCTCTGATCTGCGTATCAAACACAAACAATATGAAAACCCAATTAACATAAAGTAACTTACAACACAATTAATTATACTGAACTGAAAAACAATGTATTTATATAAGGCTATCCGAATTTCTCCGAGGTCACAAGTTCTAACATTTTGATTATTACAACCGAGAGATTTATTTTTCTGCAGTGAACAAGAAAAACCTCTCGTCATACAGTCTGGCAAGTCATGGGGATTGGTTGATCATAGGACGAACCAGGAAGACCAATCACCACCTCCACCTCCTCCTCACCACCAACCAACCAGTGATACCTGTTCTAATACCGCACGGTGCCCTCTCCCTCACACAAAAAGTAATCAGGTGGCTACAGAATTTCGTCTGGTGTATCTATATACTCTCTTGGCCATGGCTAAAGTATAATTGCAGAAAGTATAAATGCAGAGAGAGAATAAATAGTACAAATATATTTTAGGCATAACATGTCGAGCCTGGGTTCTCTGACAGATGAATTCATGACAAAAAAAAAAAAAATAGCTCAGCTGGGTACTATGTATAATAATTATGATTCAGATATATATGGAATAAATATTAATCACACTAAACCTACACTACGATATTTTAATTCATTTACCATTAAATTTTTATGATGTACGTTATTATAATTTCTCTACCTATAATATTTAAAATAATCCTAGAAATAATTTTAGTTTACATATACCGATGTTTCCAATGACGAAGATGAATATTAATATTGAATTAAGAATATTATGTTCTTTGATTTTCCTTTCGTGTGTGTGTTCTTACCAATTTGTTCTTACCTATTTGTATCTGTACAGGATTGAGTCAAGCTCGTAATGTCCCGTATTTTAAAACACAATTATCATATTTTTCTTTAAAGTTATGTATGTTTTTGACACACACCACTTCTTCTGGTAATTTATTCCATTCGTCTATTACTCTATTTGGGAAACTATATTTCTGTACATCTTTATCTCCACTTCTTATAATTAATTTCTTACTGTGTCCTCTCATTGTAGGTATTCCTTGTTGACACAAGTTTTCTATATCTATCTTTTCTTTTTTTTGTGACACATTTGTGTGTGTGTGTGTGCGATGTCGAACTTTGGGGGGCTTTATGGTGTGGTGAAGAAGAAGGTATGACAGTCTCCTCTGCTTCTAGACCAGTGCTATTCAACCTGGGTGGATAGTCCACCTTAGGGTGGACGAGATTAAGTGAGGGTGGACGGCTGTCTAGGGGTGGACAAGTGGGTGGACGAGATCCTGACCTGCACGTGTTTGAGATGGGATGTGTAATTATATGGAGGAATATGTAAAGGTAAAAAAAAAAAAATAATAGGAGAAACTTTTTTTTCTGTTTACATAATCGTAGAATTGAGATATGAAAGTTTGATTTTAAATGTTAAAATGTGAGATTTTTTAAGAGACTTTTTTGGGGGGAGGTGGATGAGGGGTTGACAGCTTCCACATAATCACCACTAGGGGTGGACGACATAAAAAAAAGGTTGAAGAGCACTGTTCTAGACTATGTAACCATAAAATGAATACATTCGTGAAGGCATAACTACTTAGTTTTTATTTGCCAGAAGTAGGCAGACCTCATTAAAGGAAACAATTCTTAAAGCATGACAGGGCAATAACAAGAACAATAACAGTGACACAAAAAAAAACATAAACATTTGTGTTAATTGTGTCACTGTTATTGTTCAGTGACACAAATAACATAATAATTTCAGTAACACTAATCACTGCAGAGAGCCAGCTGTCCCCTCGTCTGTTCTCTTCGAAGAAACAGATCTCACTATCACCCTGACTCCCATTTGGGGGTCCGAGCATCTGCGCGGCTTCGGTCAACCAGACTCGGGACTGCTCGGCCAGACAGTCCAGGGAACAACAACAACAACAACAACAGCAACAACTGCAGAGACCAAATATTTGTGGATGGAGATGATGTTGATGTTGATGGTGATGGTCTTGAAGGGTAACTGGATTATCACACTTTCACCCTAATATTGTATCTTGATGCCTGACTCCCCTTACTTACCAGCCTGTTCCAAGGGTGACTGACTAATGGTGAAAGGCGGGGCATTCAGTGGATTAAGGGGGAGAAGAGGAAACGGATAGAAGGGAGAAAAGGAAACAGATAGGAGTGAGATGAGGAAACAGAGATAGAAGGGAGAAGAGGAAACAGATAGAAGGGAGAAGAGGAAACAGATAGAAGGGAGAAGAGAATATAGAGATAGAAGGAGAGGAAATGGATGGGAAAAAAGAGGAGAAATTATGGTAAAGTAGGAGGAGGAGAAACAAATAGAAGGAGGGGAAATTGATGGGAAAAAAGAGGTGGAGGAGGAGATAATTGTGAGGGAAGGAAGAGTGGAGGAGGAGAAAAACGGGGAGAAGAGGAAATAGATGGAAGGAGGGAAAATGGATGGGAAAAAAGAGGTGGAGGAGATAATTGTCAGGGAAGGAAGAGGAGAAATGATGGAAGGAGTAGGAAGAGGAGAAAGGGGAGAAGAGGAAACAGAGATAGAAGGAGGGGAAATTGATGGGAAGATGAGATGGAGGAAATATGGAGGTAGGAAGAGGAGAAAATATGGTAAAGTAGGAAGAGGAGAAACAGATAGGAGGGGAAATTGATGGGAAAAAGAGGTGGAGAAAATATGAAGGTAGGAAGAGGAGAAAATATGATAAAGTAGGAAGAGGGGAAAAGGAAGAAAGGAGGAGATATGAGGGAAGGAAGAGGAGAAATAATGGAGGAGTAGAAGAGAAAAAGATGTAAAAAGGAGAATTGTAGAGTTGGAGGCCGAAGAAAAAAGAGGAGAATGGGAGATGGAGATGGAGGAGGAGGAGAAGGGGAGGGCAGGTAAATGGGGGGAGGGGGAATAGGGGAAGAGGAAGAGAATGTTGGAAGAAGTGGAAATATAGGGAGGTTGAATAATAATAATAATAATAATATGGAATGAAGGCGTATATAAATAAAAATGATGATGATGATGATGATGATGATGGTGACAATGATGAGAAAGTAGTATTGTAGGTGATAGTGGTGAGGAAGAGGAGCTGGTTACGCTCAGATTATCCCCACACACACACACACGCACACACACCATCATCTTTACACACACACACACACACGCACTCACCATCTTTACCTACACACACACACACACACACAGTTTTGAAAAGGATGTAAAAACTCAACTCACACACACATACACATCCAGTTTTGAACAGCATGTAAAAACCAACTCATCAGTCACAAAACTCTACGGTGACAACAACCCACGTTTCACTCTCACTCATTGATACTATTGGGAGGAACACCAGAGTGACTTCAATGCCCCATGTGTGTGTGTGTGTGTGTGTGTGTACAATCAGTGTCAATAATTATCTCCTATTCGTCCTTATTAAGCTGAAACACTAGATACGGAAGGTGATTATGACACAAGTAAATAGGAAGGCTGCATTATTGGTTCTGAAATCACTCTTGTCTGATCTGAAAGCCTTGATGTTCTGGGTAAGAAATACTTGTAGACTGTGACAATAATAATAATAATAATAATAATAATAATAATAATAAAAATAATAATGCCGAGGTAATCAACACAGGCTTGAGGACACACACAGACACGCACAGATACAGTACACACGATCAAGGAGTCTATATATATATTTTTTTTTTTAAGGTCTTTATTTACCTTTAGTACAAGCCCCAACACTCTGGGGAACGTTGCCGCTAAAGGCCATGAAGTTATTTGATAAATGGTGCAATATTAATATGAGTAAATATGTGTAAAGAATTGCAGAAATATCAGGAAAGAAAGAGACGAAAGGTACAGTTTATTTCAGTCTCCCTGAAAAATATACCAGAGGCAGTGAAGGTGTTGTCATCAGAGAAAATTGAGATCTGGGTGCCCGAGTTAGCCCACTTATTAAGGTAGACTATTTTGGCCAGTAAGCAGTCAATCGCACTAGTGAACAAATTTTCTACCAAACCAAACTAGTATTTTTTTTTCTTTTTTTATGACTCTCTTTAAGGAAGCGATTGAAGGATGCGCTATGTCCTTCACTGTAGATTCTAATTTCACTACAAAGAACTAGTATCTTTGCAATAAATTTCCTGACCTCCTGCTTCCGACGTTACGAGAAGTGTTTAACGTCAGTCAAGAAAAAGAAGCTTCAACTGACATTTCTCCAGGACTGCCTCCATGAACAAGTCATCCCTAAGTCTTTCTTGGCGTTCTTTCGATGGAGGACTACACCGTTTCCTGATGTTGCCCGTGCCACTCTACTTGAGCGTATTGCCTGCATAAAACGAGAAGTTGATGAGTCGTATTGGCTTCTTCGACGTAACCTACGACTTCTCAAAGGACACCTTCATGATGATTTGTTGGAATCCGTACTTCAGACAGCCAGTAACAAGTGTAACCATGAAGAGAACAAGACCAGGATTAGACACAACAGAGTCATCAGCGAATTGTGCAGTGCCAGTGAGTGGAGCAACTGTGGTGTTATGGGCTCAGTGGTGAATTTGTCGTCCTATGTGCTATCGGAAATTGAAAATCAAGTGTTGCAACTGGGTTTTTCTTTTGCTCTAAAACCTGGTAGAGATATTGCCCTAGATTTTGTTGCGTCTGTATTTAATGGAAGGCATAATTTCCCGTGCCTTAATGGTTTTATAATCAATGGCTTTTTGGATCATTTTAACTCTTATGATTCCATTCCTAGGCGGTTTCGTTTGGCCTTGGAGAATTTAAGAAAAAACAACTCCATTTTCATAACTAAAGCTGACAAGAGCAACTCAGTTGTGATACTTGATAAAGTTAACTACGAAGAAAAGATGTTAAATCTATTAAATGACGTCACCACATATGAAAAGTTGAGATCTTCTCCCTTAAAGCGTCTGTCCACCCAGTTCAACCGTACTGTGAAAGAACTACTCAATAATGTGCCCAACATCGATGCCAAATGGTTCATGCAAGTCAACCCTAAACTTCCACACATATATGGTCTACCCAAAACACATAAGAATGGTGTTCCTCTTCGCCCCATTGTTTCGTACTGTGGATCATTTAGCTACAAATTATCAAAATTCTTAGCCAATAAATTATCACCATTAGTGGGATGCATCTCAAGTTCACACATTAAAAATTTCTCACATTTTATTGATAAAATTAAGTCTCTAAACCTAACTAATGGAAAAATGGTAAGTTTTGATGTAGATTCACTCTTCACTAAAGTGCCACTTAACGATGTATTAGAATTTCTAAGTAGGAAAATGCCAGACTATGATTTAGATTTGGGTATGCCAATATCTTCCTTCCATGAATTAATTAAACTTTGTGTTTCATCCAATGCTTTTTCTTTTAATGATAAATTTTTCATTCAGCGTTTTGGCAATGCTATGGGGTCGCCATTATCCCCCATCCTTAGTAATTTGTATATGGAATTTTTTGAAACTGAGTTATTATCCAACATTGCACCCCCAAATCTAATATGGCATAGGTATGTAGATGACATTTTCTCCTTTTGGCCCAACAGTCTCAATAATTTTGAAGATTTCTTTTGCAAATTAAATGACTTGGTTCCATCTATCAATTTCAAAATTGAATGGGAAATTGATGGGTCCCTACCCTTCCTTGATGTTTTGGTTACTAAAATTAATGACTTCCCTACTTTCACTGTCTATAGGAAACCCACTCATTGTGATATGTACATTCATTTTTTCTCTTATCATAATGATTCTATCAACATGTCTGTCATATCTATCTTGTTTCTCAGAGCATTAAGAATTTGTAGCCCCCAAAATTTAGAGGTAGAAAACAACAAAATTTGGATTATATTCCGTAACTTGAAATATCCTGATTGGTTTATCAGAAAAGCTTATTATAAGGCTAGGAAAACCTTTTATGTTCCTAAATGTCAGTCAGAAAAGAAACCTTATTTATGTCTTCCTTACGTAAAAAGTCTGGAAAAAATTGATGTAAACATAGCCTTCAAATATACTTCAAAGTAGTATTGTAGGTGATAGTGGTGAGGAAGAGAAGCAGGTTAGGCTCAGATTATCCCCCCCCCCCACACACACACCATCATCTTTACACACACACACACGCACTCACCATCTTTACCTACCTACCTACACACACACACACACACACACACACAGTTTTGAAAAGGATGTAAAAACTCAACTCACACACACACACACATCCAGTTTTGAAAAGCATGTAAAAACCAACTCACTCACAAAACTCTACGTTTATGTTTACTCTTTGTCAGCTCGTTCCGTCATCCTTACACTACCGGTATATTACCAACACGAAACACTTGCTGTCATATAACCATCTTGTAAAAATAAAACTAATGCACACCACACTTTGGGAATTTATGACACTACTCTTCTCTACATAATGATATAATAATAACCCTGCGATCGTGTATGTATGAGACTTGGTGGCTTCTTATTACTCTTGACTATGCCACGAAACAAGCTCCTTCAATATAAGTGGTGTTTCGTGGCAATGTTTGAAGGACTCGCTAACCTCCAACTTTCTGACTACATCACGGGGTTCCTTAAGTTGTTTTGCTTTGCGACGCGTAATAATACCATGCTTCCTTCCTTAAGGGAATGGTATACTTTTGAAAGATTGGAACGCCTTGATTCCTCCAAAGCATGCCAGGAAACAGACCCAAATGAAGAAAAATAATGGTATTCTGTTGCCAGGAATAGTTTGGAGGAATCATATGCTCCAGATTTACCACCCAAAACAAAGTGCTACATACTCCCTTAAATCTTATAAAGATTTCACTGTAATTTTTAAAACAATATTGTGGGTCAACTGTTATGGTCAATTATTTGGAAGATTATGAAATCCTCCAAACTATGTCAGAAGTAAATTGTTTATATCATTGTTATTAAGACTAAGTAGAGAGAGAGTTTTGGCATTGGGTTTTAAGGGGAGGGTTATATACAGATTTGGTATTTTGGGAGACAATGATTCCTCCAAACTATTCCCAGCAACAGGGCACCATTATTTTTGTAAATCCGGTCCTGTTTCTTGGCATACTTTGGAGGAATCAAGGCACTCCAATGCACCAAAAGGACCCTGTGATCGTGTATGAGACTTATTGGTGACTTCTGATTCCTCCTGACTATGCCACGAAACAAGCTCCTTCATTATAAGTGGTGTTTCGTGGCAATATTTGAAGGACTCACTATCCTCCAATTTTCTGACTACATCACTGGGACCCTTAGTTAAGACTTATATATACTGTATCACATGACCTGAACTGCACAGAGAAAACTATTAAAAGAAGTGGTTTAGGGCTGATTCCACAGTGGCTTTGGGGTGTTATGATCCTCCCCAACCACACTTGTCACTCTTAATTACAACCAACAAACTCAGTCTTCATAGCCACAAAATATGTCAGATAGTTCCATTATTACCATAGTTTCATAGTGGAGTCATCAAATTCATGAAATAATTCACTCATGAGTCATTTACACAGTTCTGTTTCTATCGTTATGGAGCTTGCAAACCAAAACAAACCACTGTGGAATCGGCACCTAATCATTGACAGCATCCCCCCTCATTGTCTAAAAGGGAGAGTAGAGGATAGTGTTGATATACTCGTAGCTGGAGCAACAACTGATTCCTCCATACTATTCCAAGCAACAAACAGGCCAGTCACCCCACAATTGTATTTTGTTCATCTACAGTAGTTATGATAATTCTACAGTAGTTCTATTGATGTAGCTGGGGCAAAAACTGATTCCTCCATACTATTCCAAGCAACAAACTCGTAGTAACAACTGATTCCTCCATACTATTCCAAGCAACAAACAGGCCAGTCACCCCACTATTTCATTTTGTTCATCTACAGTAGTTCTGATAATTCTACAGTAGTTCTATTGACGCTTGCTGTACTAGATTGTGTTCTGACATGGTTTGGGGGAATCAGTTGCTGCCCTTCAATTCGATTCGCCCTCAGCCTTCATCGTGGTGGTGCAACTTTATTATCATTTTATCTTTTTTATTTCAATATTGTTAACCATTTCATTATTTTCATTATATATTTTCTTTAATTCATTACACTACGGTACACTGGTGACATAAATATCTATGTTCTATGTGTGCAATAACTTTCGCTGTTCTTAAATGGTGAAGAAAAAAAAGTTTGGAGGAATTAGAGACCTTCCACTTCACCAACTAAAAAAATTTCCCTTAAGTGTAATGGATTAGTTACCAACATTAGTGTCAAGTGATGGAATATATTTCTCTCTGTGAATAAATACATGCATGTTTCACAAAATAAACTTTTTGGCTAAGTGAACCGGTTATATGTATTATACACAGTAGGAATAAATCACTGATACCAGGATACTGGTTACATTAAATACAGGTCGAGGGAAGAAAAAATTTTCATGACAACTTTGGACATGATGTTATATGCATGACAGCTGTGGACATGAGGGTATATGCATGACAACTGTGAACATGAGTGTATATGCATGACAGCTGTGGACATGAGGGTATAAGCATGACAGCTGTGGACATGAGGGTATATGCATGACAGCTGTGGACATGAGGGTATATGCATGACAGCTGTGGACATGAGGGTATATGCATGACAGCTGTGGACATGAGGGTATATGTGTTGGTGGGTGGTGCGTGTTGTAGCCACCAACTATAAGTTGTGCTGCTTCCTAAAGAAGGACTCCTGTGCAAGGGCCGCTGTCAGGGTTTCTCCACCACAACTTCTCAGCCTAAGGAGCTAGTGTCTATAACTCTCTATAAGTAGAAGTGCCAGTGTCTATAACTCTCTTGTGCTCAAGGAAGAGAGAGATGCGGTGAATAGTTCCCAATGATTTAATGTAAAAAAAAAATTAACACTATATACAATTTACTGCGGACCTGACGTTAACAAAGCTAAGAGTATTTGGTTATGGTATTAAATGTATAATACATATGTTGTATACATGAAATTCTGCATGAGTATGCAGACAATGATATTACACAAAATGGCAAAGAGAATATGCTGAAAGAAATTGCATAGGCTATCTGCATGAAGAAATGTAATGGTATAAGAATCACAATACAGGGCAGGCAGATAATTAGAGAATGGTTACACACTCAATAAAAGAAAATGGACCTATTTTATAGTACACTACAATACTCCCCCCCTAGTTTCGAGGAAGGAGGAACGATACTCTTGTGTGTCGTAGTTTGTTGCTTCCAGCATGTGTTGGAGGAACAGTCACTTGCACTGCTTGCAGCATCTGGTCCGGATTCAGGATATGAGCAGGCTTGACTCGATCTACGGCCACAACTTCTTGAGAACCATGTTTGTCGATGGTGAAGTTCTTCCTCGTCCTGCGAACTACTCGGAAGGGGCCCTGGTATGGCTGCTGAAGGGGCCTTTGGACTGCATCGACTCAAACAAAGACGTGTGTGCAGGCTTCCAGGTCCTGGTGAACGAAGGTCTTCGAGTTGGACGTACGAGGCTGCACTGGCTGGAGGCACTTCATGGCATTTTTCAGGTGTGTTGCAAAGTCCTGAACACTGCAAGGCTTGGGGTCTGGTGTGGCAGAGAGAAGCTCACCTGGAAGCCTGAGCGTAGAGCCATATACGAGCTCAGCAGAGGAGTTGTGCAGATCTGTTTTGAGTGAAGTTCTGATGCCAAGGAGGACAAGAGGTAGTGCTAGTGACCAATCTTCTCTCTGGGCTGAAGCTGCCAGGGAAGATTTCAGCTGGCGGTGGAATCGTTCTACCGTTCCGTTTCCCTGTGAGCTGGCGGTCCTGTATCGGCAGATGCCAAGGAGTATCATGACCTTATTCCACACGCCTGACTCAAACTGACCACCACGGTCAGAAGTAAGGCTTAGAGGCACACCAAACCTGGACACCCATGTAGCGATGAAGGCGCATGCAACAGTATCTGCGGTGATGTCGGTGAGAGGTGCTGCCTCAGGCCAGCGTGTAAAGCGGTCCACACAGGTGAGTAAATATCGATAGCCATTGGAGTACAGAAGTGGGCCAACGAGGTCTATGTGGACATGGTCAAATCTCTCGGTGACTGGCGTAAAGGTGGCTGCAGGAGAGTGTGTATGGCGTGTGACTTTGGAAGCTTGACAGCGTATACATGTGCGTGCCCAGTGTCTGACGTCCTTATTTATGCCCTCCCATATGAAGTGGAAAGATATCATCTGGTGCGAGGCACGGATTCCAGGGTGTGAGAGGTCATGTAACTTCTTGAAGAGCTGGTGTCGATGTTTCTTTGGTACGTATGGACGGAGAGTGTCGGTGGAGGTGTCAGCGTACAGTGTGACCTGGGTGTCTGGAAGTGTAATCTTCTTCATCTGTAGTGCAGGGTTATCCAACAGTCGCTGTAGCTCAGCGTCACCGACTTGATCAGCAGTAATGGTGGCATAGTTGATGGGAGAAGATATTACAGAACTGATGTTTCGAGAGAGGGCATCAGCTGGGGCATTGTCGGCACCTTTGACGTATCGTATATCTGTGGTAAACTGGGCAATGTAGTCCATGTGGCGCATTTGTCGTGGGGTGTAAGAGTCCTTATTTCTGAGGAATGCTGTAGTGAGTGGCTTGTGGTCAGTGTAGATGTGGAAACTACGTCCTCGATGAAGTAGCGAAAACGCTTGACAGCTTTGAAGATGGCAAGTAGCTCCCTGTCATAGGCGCTATAGTTTGACTCGGCCGAGGCGAGTTTCTTGGAGACAATTGGCTTCCAGTATGTACCGACATGCTGTTGTAGGACGGCACCAACACCAATGTTTGAGGCGTCTGTAGCAATTGAAGTTTCTGCGTCTGGTACAGGGAAAGAGTGTGGCAGCATCGCTGAGGGCCTGTTTTGTTGAGAGGAAGGCCGCTTCCACTTCTTCAGTCCAGATAAGGGTAACAGATTGTCTCTCTTGCAAGGTTTAATCATGGCGTACAACGGTCGTAGCAGGAGTGAGCAGTGTGGAATGAAGCGGTTATAGTAATTAACCATCCCAAAGAACTCCTTGAGCTGGCCTTGGGTAGACGGCCTGGGAAACTGCTGGATGGACTCGCACTTTGAGGAAAGTGGAGCAATGCCTGCTGGAGAGATTGTGTGACCTAGGAACTCAAGGGATGTCACACAGAGTTTGGACTTGTCCGTGTTGATTTGGATGCCATAATCTTGCAGTCTCTGGAGGACTTGGCTGAGGTGTTGTTTGTGGCTGACTTCATCAGGACTAGCGATGAGAAGGTCATCTATGTAGGCAAAACAGTAGGGTAGACCTCGAAGGACCTCATCTATGAAGCGTTGAAACGTTTGTGCCGCGTTCTGCAATTCAAAGGGCATCCGAATTTATTCGTACATGCCAAAAGGTGTGATAATGGCCGTCTTCAGGATGTCAGTGGGATGGACTGGAATCTGATGAAATGCTTTGACGAGGTCGATCCGAGAGAAGATCGTGGAACCTGAGAGTTTAGAAGTGAACTCTTGAATGTTGGGCACAGGATATCTATCTTCCACGGTGCGCGAATTCAGGGCACGGTAGTCACCACAAGGTCGTATGTCTCCGGTCTTCTTAGGAACAATGTGAAGAGCCGATGACCAGTTGCTGCTGCTGGGCCGTATAATGCCTTTACTCATCAGAGATTCGAACTCGGCTTTGGCTTTCTTATAACGCTCAGGGGCTAAGCGTCGGGCCTTGGCGTGCACTGGGGGTCCGGTAGTCTCTATATGATGAGTCACGTGATGCTTGGCAGGTATGCTGGATGAGTAGGGTTGTGTCAGCATAGGGAATGACTTGAGGAGGTCAGCAAACTTGTGGTCATGGTTGATCACAGACAGGTGTGTGCTGTCACCAAGTGCTGGCTGTGCATTAGTAAAGATATCTGTGAGTGGGTCGACCAATTTTCGTCCTCTTACGTCTACCATCAGGTTGAAGTGACGGAGAAAATCAGCACCAAGGATGGCTTGTGACACTGCTCCTACGTAGAATGTCCATTGAAAAGAGTGGCGAAGGTTCAGATCCAGATGCACTGTTTGCCACGAGTATACAGGTATCTTGGTACCATTAGCAGCGTAGAGATGCAGAGAAGGAGGTAGCGACCGCTGGCTGGCTGTAGCAGGGAGGACACTGACGTCGGCACCAGTGTCTACCAGGAACTTGGTATGGGACCGGCGATCAAAGATGTGGAGCAACGTAGACTGAGTATGGCAAACATTATGCTGCGTTAATGTTCGCCGTTGTTGTTTGACGCCGTGTAGCTGCAGGGCTTTTCACACTTGAGAGCCTTATCCCTAAACCTGCGATGGTAGTAGCAGAAGTTTAAAGTGCTCCTTGATGGTGTTGGCGGTTTGGCGTCGAGGGTCGGGAACTTGGGCGGTTGTTGATTTGTTTCTTCAGGTTGCTGACTTCCATTGTAAGCTGGGAAATTAGATTGGCGAGCTGGGCAATTTGGGAATTTTCTTGGTTGCAGAAAGCAGGGGCTCTCATGGCTACTGCAGTGGCAGTGTGGTTGCCTGAGTTTGAGAGATTCTCAGTAGACATACTGGTCAGTCTACTCAGGGTGTAAATGCTGACGAGGGTTACCTGATATCACGGCAGCTGCGTTAGTCAGGTTATATTAGTATGCTGCTGAATACACTGGCACTGTAATTCACACACAAGGCACTAATAATAAAGGAGAATACACTGTAATCCAGAGTGAAACACTGTAATCCAAGGTGAAGCACTGTAATCCAGGGTGAGGCACTGTAATCCAAGGTGAAGCACTGTAATCCAAGGTGAAGCACTGTAATCCAAGGTGAAGGACTGTAATCCAGGGTGAAGCACTGTAATCCAGGGTGAAGCACTGTAATCCAGGGTGAAGCACTGTAATCCAAGGTGAAGCACTGTAATCCAAGGCGAAGTACTGTAATCCAAGGTGAAGCACTGTTGCTGGTAGCTAGACTGCCGCAAGTACCAGTGGTGTATAGGTGTTGGATGGCAGGCAGCAACGGCGTAGTTGGAGGCTTACAGATGGCTGCTGTGGACTGGTGATGCCTCAGGGTTCGCAGCGACAATGTAGATAGGAAGGACAGTGGCGGGAGCAACAGCTGCACAGGAGAGGTAGCAACTAAAGTCACCTCTTGATGGTGACTGCAGGGCAAAGGCGTTCTTGTAGACTGCAACTTGATCCACTCTTGTTGGCGATTGCAGCAGCTGCACTCTCCGGGGGTCACCACTTGTTGGTGATTGCTGCAGCTGCACTCTCCGGGGGTCACAACTTGTCGGTGACAGCTGCAATCTCCGGGGGTCACCACTTGTCGGTGACGGCTGCAATCTCCGGGGGTCACCACTTGTCGGTGACAGCTGCAATCTCCGGGGGTCACCACTTGTCGGTGACGGCTGCAATCTCCGGGGGTCACCACTTGTCGGTGACGGTTGCAATCTCCGGGGGTCACCACTTGTCGGTGACGGCTGCAATCTCCGGGGGTCACCACTTGTTGGTGGGTGGTATGTGTTGTAGCCACCAACTATAAGTTGTGCTGCTACCTAAAGGACTCCTGTGCAAGGGCCGCTGTCAGGGTTTCTCCACTACAACTTCTCAGCCTAAGGAGCTAGTGTCTATAACTCTCTATAAGTAGAAGTGCTAGTGCCTATAACCTTGTTGAAGTGCTCAAGGAAGAGAGAGATGCGGTGAATAGTTCCCAATGATTTAATGTCAAAAAAAGTTAACACTATATACAATTTACTGCGGACCTGACGTTAACAAAGCTAAGAGTATTTGGTTATGGTATTAAATGTATAATACATATGTTGTATACATGAAATTCTGCATGAGTATGCAGACAATGATATTACACAAAATGGCAAAGAGAATATGCTGAAAGAAATTGCATAGGCTATCTGCATGAAGAAATGTAATGGTAAAAGAATCACAATACAGGGCAGGCAGATAATTAGAGAATGGTTACACACTCAATAAAAGAAAATGGACCTATTTTATAGTACACTACATATGCATGACAGCTGTGGACATGAGGGTGTGCATGACAGCTGTGGACATGAGGGTATAATATGCACTGACTCACCAAGGGCAACAAACAGTTCATAGGAGAAATTAATATACGAGAAATAAAATGGAAGAAGCATCAAGGGCAAAAGTAGAGGAAAATATTGATGTCTGTGCCTATCTTCTGAATATGAGAGGCGAAGATGAATGTCAGATGTATATAGTAACTTTGGCTAAGGAGTGAACCTTTAGTTCTACAGTGAAGATAAATCGGAGGTGATAGTAGAAAAATATTTAGAAAATGAAAACAATAGTGTGAGATTAGCTAGGGTTATATTAAAAAACCCTAGAATCAGAACGAGGTTCAAATGAGTTAGGTTAATCTGAACGAGATTGAAATGAGTTACATTCATCTGAACGAGATTGAACTGAGGTAGATTCATCTGAACGAGATCCAAACTAGCCTGATTCTATGGAACGTGAGTCACTTGATCCAAAACGCTGAAAACCAAACCCTCTGCCACCAATTTGCCCACGGTTAAACCCACCGGACCCTGAGAACCCTGAGTTATAACCCCTGGACCCTAAATATCCGGAATTAATACCCCTGTACCCTGAACCAAACTCCCTTGACCTTGAAAATCCTGAATCGTACTCCCTTGACCTGGAATACCCCGAATCTTACTCGGCTGAGCCCTCAAAGCTAATGTTATGAACGAAGCCAGAGTCGCCATCCACGTAATAATTGACTTTCATCAATCGCCCGTCGGGTAGGAGAACGTAATATCCGCCCTCAGTCAGGTCCCCACTCCTGGTCTCGTGGTGGCCGTAGTGGTTCTCGTAAGACTCGTCGCTCACGTCCCACTCGAAGCTGTAGCTGCCTGAATCGTAGTCGGAGTCGTAGCCGTCATCGTCGAATCTGTGGCCACCATGACCTTGCTGTGAGGAAGAAAGGTCACAAATAAGGTTAAATTATCCATGTATTGTTATGAGTTTGAAACCTGGCCTTAATAACTGAGGTGTAATAATACTTTTGGTACAGTTTGGGACACATGAAAACAGCCACACTTCAAACGGGGCCCCTTATCAAGCATAGCATATATAGGACGCGTCGCCTCTACACACAACAACGTCTCATCTCTATACCCTATGCTCAATGAGGGGCCCCGTTTTTTTCAGGTGTGTATGTTTCATGTGTCCGCAACTGTACATTATAAGAGCACCTTGATGCCTGAAGTAGTAAATTGGAAGAATCATAATACTGTACTCCAGATTTACCAACACTGTATTACCGACCCTTTCAAATGTTAAAACAGGAAATAAAAAGATCAGGGTTATGGAATGCAGTGCTTGAAATTCATATAAACATTTAAACACGTATTGAACAAAACTTGGATTAATATTAAATTTTGAATGTGTATAGTCACACTCAAGTACTGTTAAGGAGATACTACTCTTTTGTTAAATCTGGAGCACGTGATTCCTCCAAACTATTCCAAGCAACAGGCCACCAATATCATTATTATCATTCTGGTCCTGTTTCCTGGCATAAATTTTTGGAAGAATCAAGGAGCTTCAAAGTAACAAAAGTATACTAACTACAGTATTCCCTTAAATGTCCCTCCCCCATACTTACCTTTCCATCATCATACCGGTAAATTTGTTGCGGTTTTGCCGACACCAGCACCGCCACGGTCAACAGCAGGAGTCCGAATGTCAGTTGGAAAGAAGGGTCAGGTTAGTGTTGGTTGGTTGATTGGTTGGTTGAGGTCAGAGCTTAAAACAACATCAGGTTAGGGTGGTTGGTTGGTTGAGGTCAGAGCTTATTACAACATCAGGTTAGTGTTGGTTGGTTGAGGTCAGGGCTTATAACTTTATCTACAAGCCAACCCACTACACACTCTTAGTTTACGATAAATATTATACTTATTGACTCAAGAAAATCATGTGACTCTGCTGAAGGGCTTTACTTACTGTACCTCCTCATTTTCATTGATAACATGCTCTGTGATAATTGAATATCTCCTCGAGTTATACAAGTTTGTTTTATTGGGAGAACATACACGTGGAAGATAGTGAAATTATACCTTGTGGAAAGACATACTACTATTTGCAGAAAATCACTAATACACTTTTCATAAAACTGCAGTAAATGATTCCTTCAAACTATTCCAAGCAACAAAACAAACACCATATTATTTTCGCTAAACTGGTCCTGTTTCCTGGCATAGTTTGGAGGAATGAAGGCACTCCAATGTACCAAAAGTGTATTTATTGCCCCCTTAACGTTTCCTATTTCCCTTCGGCGAGGATGGATTACCCTTGACTCATCCATCTCATGCAGACAGACAGTGAACTTGGACAACGGGCAGGTGACCTTTTTTTCATACCATTAAGCTAGTCGTTCGTTTGTCGTTTGTTTGGGATGAACTGGAGTCTACGTAATCCTCTAAACAATGCAACAAAACAGATCCCCTGCATGTATACTAAGAAGGCCTGTTGTCTAGCATAGTTTGGAGGACTCAAAAACACTCCAAATACCTCAAAGCAAATAACTGCTGGACCAGGTGTAAGTGAAGCGTCTGTTATCATTTTTCTTTTTTTTCCACCTGACATTCGCCACTGTACTACCTAATACGGCCTCCTGCAGACGCGTCGTCGTGAGTGACTCTTCACCCTGCAGTAAACGTAATGTCATTAGTTGTTGCATGATCAACGCGCGCAGTATACGAAATAAATTCCTTGATCTCGAAGCCCTCACAGCGTCGGACGAATATCACATTTTAGGCATTACTGAAACATGGCTAGATACGGAAAACAGAGACTTTTTAGCAGAATACAACTTATCCGGTTACTCTATGTTTATCTGTGAAAGAAAAAATAGATTAGGTTTAGGAGTTCTTCTCTACGTAAAAGCCAGTCTCCAGCCAACGTTTACTGACAAGAGAAAAATAAACAATGTGGACTCAGTATTTCTGCATTTAACTATTCGTTCAAGAAAAATAATTATCGGACTTGTCTATAGACCTCCAGCCCAAAGTGCTACCACCGATAAAGATTTATATGACCAGATAACTGAGATAAGCGATTCAAACGAAAGTGTCATATTCGGAGATTTCAACTTACCCGTAAATTCATGGGGAAACCCAATATCGTCCCACTCTGGTCAAGATTTATATGTCAACTTGCTAGATAGCGCCCTAAGTCAACATGTTAACAAACCAACTAGAGGTGATAATATATTAGATCTTATATTTTCAACAAACGAAACGCTAATAAGTAACGTCATTGTTGGCCCAGAGTTCAGCACGAGCGATCAATAAATAGTTAAGTTTGACATAGATCTCAAGATATACGATGAAAACATTAGTGAAGAAATTGTTTACGTGTACAGTAAAGGTAACTACGAAAGACTTAAAAATATTCTCTCAGAAACAGACTGGAGCCAATTATCGCGAGAAACCGACGACATAAATGACTCATGGAATAAATTCACTCACATTTTAAACAGTGCAGTTAGGTCGTGTATACCAGTTTGCAAAAGGCTTCCAGGTAACAATATTAAACCATAATGGTGGAACAATCAAATAAAAACATGCCTATCTAATAAAAACCGTGCATACCGTAAATACCAGCAAACTCAACTTGAAAGTGATAAGATATTGTTTCAAAAACTTCGGCGCGAAACTAAGAAACTTATTAAACAAAGTAAAAAAAATTGTGAGGTGCTTATCGTCAGTAAAATTAATTCAAACCCTAAAGAATTCTATAGCTATGTTCGCCGTAAAAAAGTCCTAACTAGTAATATCGGTCCACTTCGCTTACACAATGGTGAACATGTCAACAACGAGGTCGATATGGCCGAAACACTAAATTAATATTTTGCCTCAGTTTTTTCAAATGAAGACACAAATGGTTTTGTAGAGACGCCCCTAGTCCCAGACAATAGCATCCTTTTAAATATTTGCGATATTACAGAGGATATAATAATAAAAGTACTCGACAATATTAAAGTAAACAAAACTCCTGGGCCTGACTGCATAGTGCCACGTGTACTAAAAGAAACCAAAAATCAAATATGTAAACCCCTCTCAATCATTTTTAACAAATCATTAAATTCCGGTACAGTACCTCGAGATTGGAAACTTGCAAACGTTACCCCCATACAAAAGAAGGGAAATAAGTCTCTTCCATGTAATTATAGACCGATCAGCCTCACCTCAGTAGTCAGTAAAGTAATGGAATCCATATTGCGTAACAAACTAGTAAGCTACTTGGAAGAGAACAGTCTCATTAAAAACTCCCAACATGGCTTCCGTAATAAACGTTCATGCCTCACTAACCTACTAGACTTTTACAACGATGTATTTAACATATTTGACGAGTCCAAAGCGGTAGATGTAATTTATCTGGACTTTCAAAAAGCGTTTGACAAAGTTCCCCATAAGCACCTTCTAAACAAACTAACTTCACATGGCATTACTGGTAAAATTAACTCGTGGCTCGAAGACTGGCTCTACGAGAGAAAACAACGCGTCGTAATTAACGGAAAAGCATCAAACTGGCGAAACGTTCTAAGTGGAGTACCGCAAGGTTCAGTGCTCGGCCCTGTTCTTTTTATAATCTATGTAAACGACATCGATGAAGGCCCCACCTGTAAGATATCCAAATTTGCTGACGACACGAAAATAACTGGAAGAGTTACTACTACTGCCGAAAAAGTGTTACTACAGTCCGACCTTGATCGCTTAGTTAACTGGTCAAAGAAGTGGCAGATGTCATATAACCTAAATAAATGTAAAATTTTGCATATTGGGAGTAACAATGATCGCACTAACTATTCAATGAACGGTACTGAACTTCGTAAAGTTAATGAAGAAAAAGACCTGGGTGTAACTATTACTAGCGACCTCAAACCGGGCAAACACTGCTCAGAAGCAGTTAAAACCACTAACAAATTAATTGGTTTCATTGGCAGAACCTTCGAGTTCAAATCTGACAAAGTCATCCTGACACTGTTCAATTCCCTCGTGCGTCCGCATCTCGAATATTGCGTTCAGTTTTGGTCACCTTACTACAGAAAAGACATTGTAAAGCTAGAGAGAGTACAAAGGCAAGCTACAAAAATGATTCCGCGACTGCGAAACAAGTCATACGAGGAGCGACTGAAGGAGCTCAATCTATTCAGTTTAGAGAAACGTAGACTACAGGGAGACCTAATAGAAGTTTTTAAAATGATTCGTGGTTTCGACAATGTCAATATAAGCGATTACATAACTGTTGATCGGGAAAGAACCACAAGAAACAATGGGTTCAAAATAATCGGCAAATCCTTCAGATCGGAAGAATCAAAACACTTTTTCTTCAACAGAATAGTTAATGTATGGAACTCTCTCCCAGCACATGTAGTCAATAGTAATACGATTTAAACTTTTAAAATTAAACTCGATAAATACTTGAAAACAAAACCTAACATAACTTACTACCCGCCTCGTTAAGTTTTTTTTTTTTTTTTTTTTTTTTTTATTAGATGTAGATAGATTATTGTTTTACTTTTCCACACTGTCCTACAAAATTTCCTGTGCAGTTTTTATTTTTTTTTCTACTGCTGCACAGGTGTTTCTTCCACCACTTTTTTCTTGCCAGAGTTTGCCGGAGGGAGAGGTGGGTGGGGAGGAACCTTCCACTTTACTATCCTTTACCTCAGACATGTAGAAACCATAGATGTAGAGTAGTTACAGAGGCAGCCTTGTGAGGCCCACCAGGGCTGTTGTTGCCTGTTCCTCCTTTGTATTCCTTTGCAATATTAAAATCGAAGTGAGGCGTCAGACAAGCGGAGATTATTTCATTCTATTGGAGGGATTCAGTGAGATAACCTCTTAGGGCAGGTTCAGGGGTCATACTTCTTGATAATATATCCTCATAAAATTTTGGTATGGACACCTTTTTTTGAGACCACTATCATCTAAATTTCTGATGGACATTTACTGGATGGAATTATTTCATTACTTCTCTTTCGCTCTTGTCACAACATCCTGCATCTGTCACTGAGGTGTAGACGGTAATAATATGGTACTGGGCGATGCAATATACACCATTATACACCACACCACACCACACTAGACTAAGATCATACATACATCTCAGCACACTACACCACACCATGCACACTAGACCAACAATATACTTACATCTCAATACACCACACCACACTAGACTAAGATCATACATACATCTCAGCACACTACACCACACCACACTAGACCAACAATATACTTACATTTCAGTACACCACACCACACTAGACTAACAATATACTTACATCTCAATACACCATACCACAACACACCACACCAGACTAAACACATACATACATCTCAGTACACCACACCACACCACACCATGTACAATACAACTCCACACCATAAATGCACTGCACCTCATTATCAATTTATTATATACAGTGTGTGTGTGTGTGTGTTGCATGGCTACGTAGAGTCGAAGCGAGGGAGGGTCAGAAATGCATGAAAAGATGAAATTAGTGAATAGTTCCAATCAACCATTAGAAAAGTACATTTATATTTGCTACAGCAGCGACTAGATTCTAAGTTTTCATTACCCATTACTGAGTCTGCCTCAACTCTACCTCCTTTAGTCAAACACCGTATCTACTGTACAAGAGTCTACCTATAACTAACAACTCTGAAAATAACAGATTACATTCCAATATTATACCATACATCAAATAATATTATCACAGCAGAAATTCAGATATTCAACAAGAACACCCTGGGAGACTTGCTGCTACTACTACTACTACTACCTTGCAGCTCATGTTGAGAGGAATTAGCGGATGTGTCTGTATCATATCCACGAATGTGGTTCACTTTTATACTCCTACCAACCCGTCGCTTGTCTTTTTGTTTACACAGCTACGTTTAAGACAATCTCCTTTCTACCACATTCGCTGGTTGGAGATGATACTCTTTATTGGTGATCTCAAGCACAGACCCTCAAAAAATTTCGGCCACCTTTACATCGCGACAGATTATGTCACTCCTCACGTGGCATTTTGATTCCCTTGTTAGAGAAAGTGATTGGTATCAGAACAGTGAGGGTATCAAAATATAGGGGTGGCGAATTTTTTAAATTTTTTATTATGTATCTTATGTTTTTTAGAGCCTGGACTATAGAAACTATGAAAATATTTGCATTAATTGTTAAAGTAAATCTGACAAAATTCGCATATTTATCTATAGTTAACACCTGTTGTTGTCGAGAGAAACAGCCCTACTGTCAAAGAATTATAAACCATACAATTGTCCATCAACTGTTCCTATTTCTCAGACAAAATAATAAGTGAATATCACCAGTTGATATGGACGTTTCGGAGGTAACTACCTCCCTCTTCAGCAGTACAGAGTTGAATGAAACATGAAAGAAAAATAAGTAGCTGACAGGGGGAGGGAGGGACAAGGTGTGTTCTGATGACAGACAGACCACACCTCACCCAACCGACCTGACCTGGCCATTCTTCAGGGACCCGACCCCACATCTGGGAGGGATTTGACCACTAGTGCTCTCATTAATGGATCTAGTTTGAACATACCTTCATTTAAGTTAAAGTTTTTATAGTGCTGTATACATACTGATTCTAATATTCTACGTTTCTTGAAATTGTTGCACTTAAGGGGAGAGTACACGTTTGGTACATTAGAGTGCCTTGATTCCTCCAAAGTATGCCAGGAAACAGGACCAGATTAGCAGAAATAATGGTGGCCTGTTGCTGGGAATAGTTTGGAGGAATCGTTATCTCCCAAAATGCCAAAACTGTACCCTCCCCTTAATTATCATTTTACCAGAATTCCAATCAATACAGTGGTTGTTGTCATATGCATGGACAAAGTTAGCATTATTTGTGTTACAATTCGTCATATCTCGTTTATGTTCTTTCATTCTAACATCTAAAGATCTCCCAGTTTCACCTATATAAACTAAGTCACAGTCTTTGCAAGGAATTTTGTATACTCCTGCTTGGGGCTGAACAGTGGCATTATTTCTTACAAGAGTAGTTTTGATACTAGTGAGTTAGTGACTAGTATTTCCAGAGGAAATGGAGCATTCCGAGTACTGTAAGAACCTCAGTGCAACAGATCGTGCTGTATTATTAGAAAAGATAAGGAATGCTAATATGTCTGGGGATCCGTATGCTCTGCATAAGAGTGAATTTAGTGGTGATTACGAGTCCTACCCTCCCGTGACTTACCCGGACATTTGTGACTATTTCATATCTTCACCCAACCCTGAGTACAACTTTCAGTCAATGAAGTGCCACAAGAGTCTGAACGCACATAATTTCTTCACCAGTGGTTGAGTTAAAGAAGTAATGGCATCACACACCTCAGGACAACCATCAACCTCTGCACCATCAGGACCTTCACGGCTTCACCCAGTGCTTGTGAGAGGCAGGATATGTATTTATACATATGTAGATAATTAAGAAAACAATTTGTTCATCGACACCAGTCAGTCACTTTGGGAAATCAAGTGAGGCAAAATATAGGTAACATAACAAATACACTCAAGGAATTGCTCCTCCTCATCATTTTTTAATGAGAATCAGCACACTTATAGTTTACACTATGCACTATACTGTTATGAAGGTTTTAGTTTTCAGTCTTGCACATTTAATCAATAAAATGGGTCAAATATACCGAAGAATGCAAAGCTTAGGTCTGGTTAGGTCAGTTTATCCCAAATTTATATGTTTTCCCCCTCCCAAAACCCCCTGATTTCCCAGGATCTCCCTCAAGATTGTAGGGATAGTAGAAGTAACAAAATATATAGCATTAAATGTATTCGTCGTTTTCAGGTTCTTCACTCGCAGTCATTGTCAGCACCACCAACAAAGACGTGGATAGTTATAGGCCAAGATGGAGTTATTAATACTGCACACTGTGACTGCAAAGCTGGCCAAGGTAATGATTTCTTCGGTTTTGTCTTCTTTTTATTAAATATACTAGTATAAACATATTTATGTGTGTACTTCTATGTGAAATATTAATACAGTACTGTACTTGCACTTAATGTATTTGTTGGATAAAATCAATTGTCTGGGGTGCCACAAGATTGTCATGAATTTTGTCTTGGCTAGATCAGGTTAGCTTTTGTTTATTTTGCTTATTTGATTATCAGTGATTTTTTTTCTTCTTTTTATGCTAGTCTGCATTTATAACTCTTAAATTAATCTAATTCTATTATTCTGAATCTAATTTTACAGATCAGTTCTATGTTTGGGTATGTAATGTACGATATATTAATTTTGGTTTGAGTACGGATAATAATTTTAAATCATTAATTAAAGTAATTTAAACAGGTATGCAATTTTTTTTCCAATGCAACCTTCTCTGCCATGATGATATTGAATTGTTGCTGCAGATTTCTTATATCATCTGAAGTCATCTCAGTCTGGGTACAAACACGCTTACTTTCATTATCAGCTGCAACAGGGGACTGTTGTGATGATGCGCCAATATCTTCTGCTTCTTCAGGAGCTGGATCTATAATAACAATAGTAATAAAAAGTTGAGACACAGGAACTTCTTTGATACGGTTTTAGGTAAAGAAGTAATAAGTGAATACTAATCTTGGATTATAGCAAGGAATTATGTTTTTTATACTCTATCTTCTATTGAATGTCCACACTGACCTATAAAAGGAAAGTGATCGTGAGAGGAGGAGGAAATGGAGCAGTCTAAAAGAGGGCACCTCACCTATGTTGGCTCTCATCTCCAATAAAATCTTTGCAGTACTGATGTCAGCAGCCCGCTCACATCTTTGTACCTTCCGCTGATACCTCACTGTTGACTTTCTTGGGGATGATCTTGCAGTCTTAAGCTTCGTATGGCCAAGTTGTTGTGATGGTGCCCAGTCAGGGTTGGTTTCATCATAGAGATTTGAAGGTGCTCCTGTAAATACAGTTTTGTAATGTAGGTAACACTGCATGTGTTCAACAGAAACAGTTTGTTATACCTGCAAGGAATCTTAAGTTAGAAAATATATTTGTAACTGGAAGAATATCATCTACATTTTGTCATGTATAACTAGTGGCCAAGAAAACTAACTGTAATGGCTATTCAGGCCTAACACTTGCTTTGGTAGCTAGTTTAAGGAAAATACATACTAAATTTTTTTTTTTTTTTTTTTATCAATGAGCTACTGTACTTATAAAATTCATAAATAATGTATTATGAATTCTCCATCTATATATAACTACTTACTAGCATCAATTTGCCATAGGAAGAAGAAAGGAAATACACATGTTAAAGAATCACTGCAGTAATAAACACTGAATTAATTACAGGGGGAATGTAAAAAATAGTGAACATTACAGAGATGTATTTAAAGATTAGCAGTAGTGTACTGTACTTTATAGTAAGTCTCTTTAGGCAAGATAACAGGGTTTTGGTGTTGAAAAAATTACCTCCTTACAATATTGTGGTCAATAATTAATAAAAACAAGTAAACATATCTATGAAAAACTACACAAAGTGGTTAAAATATAGATGGAACTCTTATGTTGAATTACCACTGTTTTTACTAGCCTTCCATAACCTAACCTCACACCTAAACTAATCGTAATTAACCCTAACTAGAACACAAATGTACTATAAAATGTATCCCTTTGCCTACATATCATTAATTACTGACATGGCTTGGGGTATATGCAATAAAATGTGGAAACAATGCATGAAAATATGACTAGGGCATAGCACAATACTAGGTGAAAGAATTACAGTATATTGGCTATCTGGGGTTTCACAGGATAAATACGAAAGTGCGATTGATTACCTGAAATGAAGTGTTTAGAGCAGACTCTCCATTGTTCAGGGTTTGATGTTAGCTCCCGGGATATTCGAGAGAACCACAAATTCCTTCTCTTGGTCAGCAGTTTCTCATGTGCTTCTCCTTGGTTTTTTATCACCTTTGGGATCCTAAAGAAGGACAAACCAGGAAGTTTATCCGTATTTGAGCCACCCACCAAGCAGCAAAACTGTGGCATCCTTAAATATTCCCTTAAAGGAGGTCAAAAACTCGTGTAATTCAACCGTGATAGAGAAAGCCACTGTTTGTTTACAAAGAGCCTCTACCAACATGGCCACCGAGCGTGCCGTGACGTCACAGTGACGTCACGCGAGAACTCCGTATTACCCCCTTAATTAACGTAATCTTGATCAACTCTAGCTAACGACAGTGTATTATTTATTTATCTTGTAGTTAGTAAGCATCTTGTATCCAGAAGTTAACCCCTTCATTGCTTAAGGGAATCAACCTTTTGTGTTCAATTTGGAGTCAATGTAGGCCTCCAAAATCGGCTATAAAACACATCCCCTGTAGAATTCCATATGGAGGGGTTCTGTTTCCAGGCTTAGTTTGGAGGAATCAGTAGCTTTCCCATTTCCCATAATAGGTTACTTACTCCCCTTAAGTCGATAATAGTGATATACTTTTGCTAAGGCCAAATGCTAACCCCACGTAGCTTCTTTCGTGAATATGCATTACCTCTCTCGGATGAAGATTATATTCACTGTCATATTCACAGTCAACTGGTGATATTCACTTATTATTTTGTCTGAGAAATAGGAACAGTTGATGGACAATTGTATGGTTTATAATTCTTTGACAGTAGGGCTGTTTCTCTTGACAACAACAGGTGTTAACTATAGATAAATATGCGAATTTTGTCAGATTTACTTTAACAATTAATGCAAATATTTTCATAGTTTCTATAGTCCAGGCTCTAATAAACATAAGATACATAATAAAAAATTTAAAAAATTCGCCACCCATATATTTTGATACCCTCACTGTTCTGATACCAATCACTTTCTCTAACAAGGGAATCAGAATGCCACGTGAGGAGTGACAAAATCTGTCGCGATGTAAAGGTGGCCGAAATTTTTTGAGGGTCTGTGCTTGAGATCACCAATAAAGAGTATCATCTCCAACCAGCGAACGTGGTAGAAAGGAGATTGTGTTAAACGTAGCTGTGTAAACAAAAAGACAAGCGACGGGTTGGTAGGAGTATAAAAGTGAACCACATTCGTGGATATGATACAGACACATCCGCTAATTCCTCTCAACATGAGCTGCAAGGTAGTAGTAGTAGTAGCAGCAAGTCTCCCAGGGTGTTCTGTGTTGAATATCTGAATTTCTGCTGTGATAATATTATTTGATGTATGGTATAATATTGGAATGTAATCTGTTATTTTCAGAGTTGTTAGTTATAGGTAGACTCTTGTACAGTAGATACGGTGTTTGACTAAAGGAGGTAGAGTTGAGGCAGACTCAGTAATCGGTAATGAAAACTTAGAATCTAGTCACTGCTGTAGCAAATATAAATGTACTTTTCTAATGGTTGATTGGAACTATTCACTAATTTCATCTTTTCATGCATTTCTGACCCTGCCTCGCTTCGAAGCTACTTAGCCATGCAACACACACACACACTGTATATAATAAATTGATAATGAGGTGCAGTGCATTTTATGGTGTTGTTGAGTTGTACATGGTGTGGTGTGGTGTTGTGTACTGAGATGTATGTATGTGTTTAGTCTAGTGTGGTGTGGTATGGTGAGGTGTACTGTGATGTAAGTATATTGTTAGTCAAGTGTGGTGTGGTGTATTGAGATGTAAGTATATTGTTGGTGTAGTGTGCTGAGTTGTATGTATGATCTTAGTCTAGTGTGGTGTGGTGTGATGTAGTGTGCTGAGATGTATGTATGATCTTAGTCTAGTGTTGTGTGGTGTACTGAGATGTATGTATATTGTTAGTCTAGTGTGGTGTGGTGTGGTGTATAATGGTGTATATTGCATCGCCCAGTACCATATTATTACCGTCTACACCTCAGTGACAGATGCAGGATGTTGTGACGAGAGCGAAAGAGAAGTAATGAAATAATTCCATCCAGTAAATGTCTATCAGAAATTTAGATGATAGTGGTCTCAAAAAAAGGTGTCCATACCAAAATTTTATGAGGATATATTATCAAGAAGTATGACCTCTGAACCTGCCCTAAGAGGTTATCTCACTGAATCCCTCCAATAGAATGAAATAATCTCCGCTCGTCTGACGCCTCACTTCGATGTTTTTATATTAGGTAGTACTGTGGCGAATGTCAGGTGGAAAAAAAAGAAAAATGATAATAATGATAACAGACGCTTCGCTTACACCTGGTCTAGCAGTTATTTGCTTTGAGGTATTTGGAGTGTTTTTGAGTCCTCCAAACTATGCTAGACAACAGGCCTTCTTAGTATACATGCAGGGGATCTGTTTTGTTGCATTGTTTAGAGGATTACGTAGACTCCAGTTCATCCCAAACAAACGACAAACGAACGACTAGCTTAATGGTATGAAAAAAAGGTCACCTGCCCGTTGTCCAAGTTCACTGTCTGTCTGCATAAAATGGATGAGTCAAGGGTAATCCATCCTAGCCTAAGGGAAATAGGAAACGTTAGGGGGGCAATAAATACACTTTTGGTACATTGGAGTGCCTTGATTCCTCCAAACTATGCCAGGAAACAGGACCAGTTTAGCGAAAATAATGGTGTTTGTTTTGTTGCTTGGAATAGTTTGAAGGAATCATTTACTGCAGTTTTATCAAAATTGTATTAGTGATTTTCAGCAAATAGTAGTATGTATTCCCACAAGGTATAATTTCACTATCTTCTGCGTGTATGTTCTCCCAGGAAAACAAACTTGTATAACTCGAGGAGATATTCAATTATAACAGAACATGTTATTAATGAAAATGAGGAGGTACAGTAAGTAAAGCCCTTCAACAGAGTCACATGTTTTTCTTGAGTCAGTAAGTATAATATTTATCATAAACTAAGAGTGTGTAGTGGGTTGGCTTGTAGATGAAGTTATAAGCCCTGACCTCAACCAACCAACCAACCAACCAACTAACCAACACTAACCTGATGTTGTAATAAGCCTTGACCTCAACCAACCACCCTAACCAGATGTTGTTATAAGCCATGACCTCGACCTCCCTAATATGATGTTGTAATAAGCCTTGACTTCAGACCACTCTAACCTGATGTTGTTATAAGCCCTGACTTCAAACCACCCTAACCTGATGTTGTTTTAAGCCCTGATTTCAAACCACCACTAACCTGATGTTGTTTTAAGCCCTGATTTCAAACCACCACTAACCTGATGATGTTATAAGCCCTGACCTCAACCAACCAACCAACCAACACTAACCTAATGTTGCTTTAAGCTCTGACCTCAACCAACCAACCAACCAAGTAACCAACACTAACCTGACCCTTCCTTCCAGCTGACATTCGGACTCCTGCTGTTGACCGGGGCGGTGCTGGTGTCGGCAGAACTGCAACCAATTTACGGATATGATGATGGAAGGGTAAGTATGGGGGAGGGACATTTAAGGGAATACTGTAGTTAGTATACTTTTGTTACTTTGAAGCTCCTTGATTCTTCCAAAAAATTATGCCAGGAAACAGGACCAGAATGATGATAATGATATTGGTGGCCTGTTGCTTGGAATAGTTTGGAGGAATCACGTGCTCCAGATTTAACAAAAAAGTAGTATCTCCTTAACAGTACTTGAGTGTGACTATACACATTCAAAGTATAGTATTAATCCAAGTTTTGTTCAATACGTGTTTAAATGTTTATATGAATTTCAAGCACTGCATTCCATAACCCTGATCTTTTTATTTCCTGTTTTAACATTTGAAAGAGTCGGTAATACAGTGTTGGTAAATCTGGAGTACAGTATTATGATTCTTCCAATGTACTACTTCAGGCATCAAGGTGCTCTTATAATGTACAGTTGCGGACACATGAAACATACACACCTGAAAAAAACGGGGCCCCTCATTGAGCATAGGGTATAGAGATGAGACGTTGTTGTGTGTAGAGGCGACGCGTCCTATATATGCTATGCTTGATAAGGGGCCCCGTTTGAAGTGTGGCTGTTTTCATGTGTCCGCAACTGTACCAAAAGTATTATTACACCTCAGTTATTAAGGCCAGGTTTCAAACTCATAACAATACATGGATAATTTAACCTTATTTGTGACCTCTCTTCTTCCTCACAGCAAGGTCATGGTGGCCACAGATTCGACGATGACGGCTACGACTCCGACTACGATTCAGGCAGCTACAGCTTCGAGTGGGACGTGAGCGACGAGTCTTACGAGAACCACTACGGCCACCACGAGACCAGGAGTGGGGACCTGACTGAGGGCGGATATTACGTTCTCCTCCCCGACGGGCGATTGATGAAAGTCAATTATTACGTGGATGGCGACTCTGGCTTCGTTCATGACATTAGCTTTGAGGGCTCAGCCCAGTACGATTCGGGGTATTCCAGGTCAAGGGAGTACGATTCAGGGTACAGGGGTATAAATTCCGGATATTCAGGGTACAGGGGTATTAACTCAGGGTTCTCAGGGTCCGATGGGTTTAACCGTGGGCAAATTGGTGGCAGAGGGTTTGGTCGTCAACGTTTTGGATCAAGTGACTCACGTTCCAGAGAATCAGACTCGTTTGGATCTCGTTCAGATGAATCTAACTCATTTCAATCTCGTTCATCTGAATCTAACTCATTTGAATCTCGTTCTGATTCTAGGGGTTTTTAATATAACCCTAGCTAATCTCACACTATTGTTTTCTTTTTCTAAATATTTTTCTACTATCACCTCCGATTTATCTTCACTGTAGAACCAAAGGTATTAATTCACTCCTTAGCCAAAGTTACTATAGACATCTGACATTCATCTTCGCCTCTCATATTCAGAAGATAGGCACAGACATCAATACTTTCACTACTTTTGCCCTTGATGCTTCTTCCATTTTATTTCTCGTATATTAATTTCTCCTATGAACTGTTTGTCGCCCTTGGTGAGTCAGTGCATATTATACCCTCATGTCCACAGCTGTCATGCATATACCCTCATGTCCACAGCTGTCATGCATATAACATCATGTCCACAGCTGTCATGCATATAACATCATGTCCACAGTTGTCATGAATTTTTTTTTTTTTCCCTCGACCTGTATTTAATGTAACCAGTATCCTGGTATCAGTGATTTATTCCTACTGTGTATAATACACATAACCGGTTCACTTAGCCAAAAAGTTTATTTTGTGAAACATGCATGTATTTATTCACAGAGAGAAATATATTCCATCACTTGACACTAATGTTGGTAACTAATCCATTACACTTAAGGGAAATTTTTTTAGTTGGTGAAGTGGAAGGTCTCTAATTCCTCCAAACTTTTTTTGTCTTCACCATTTAAGAACAGCGAAAGTTATTGCACACATGGAACATAGATATTTATGTCACCAGTGTACCGTAGTGTAATGAATTAAAGAAAATATATAATGAAAATAATGAATGGTTAACAATATTGAAATAAAAAAGATAAAATAATAATAAAGTTGCACCACCACGATGAAGGCTGAGGGCGAATCGAATTGAAGGGCAGCAACTGATTCCCCCAAACCATGTTAGAACACAATCTAGTACAGCAAGCGTCAATAGAACTACTGTAGAATTATCAGAACTACTGTAGATGAACAAAATGAAATAGTGGGGTGACTGGCCTGTTTGTTGCTTGGAATAGTATGGAGGAATCAGTTGTTGCTTCAGCTACGAGTATATCAACACTATCCTCTACTCTCCCTTTTAGACAATGAGGGGGGATGCTGTCAATGATTAGGTGCCGATTCTAGTGGTTTGTTTTGGTTTGCAAGCTCCATAACGAAAGAAACAGAACTGTGTAAATGACTCATGAGTGAATTATTTCATGAATTTGATGACTCCACTATGAAACTATGGTAATAATGGAACTACCTGACATATTTTGTGGCTATGGAGACTGAGTTTGTTGGTTGTAATTAAGTGACAAGTGTGGTTGGGGAGGATCATAACAAACCAAAGCCACTGTGGAATCAGCCCTAAACCACTTCTTTTAATAGTTTTCTCTGTGCAGTTCAGGTCATGTGATACAGTATATATAAGTCTTAACTAAGGGTCCCAGTGATGTAGTCAGAAAATTGGAGGATAGTGAGTCCTTCAAATATTGCCACGAAACACCACTTATAAAGAAGGAGCTTGTTTCGTGGCATAGTCAGGAGGAATCAGAAGTCACCAATAAGTCTCATACACGATCACAGGGTCCTTTTGGTGCATTGGAGTGCCTTGATTCCTCCAAAGTATGCCAAGAAACAGGACCAGATTTACAAAAATAATGGTGCCCTGTTGCTGGGAATAGTTTGGAGGAATCATTGTCTCCCAAAATACCATATCTGTATATAACCCTCCCTTTAAAACCCAATGCCAAAACTCTCTCTCTATATATATATATTAAAAAAAAAAATAATAATAATAACAATGATATGAACAATTTATTTCTGACATAGTTTGGAGGATTTCATAATATTCCAAATAATTGACCATAACAGTTGACCCACAATATTGTTCTTAAAATTACAGTGAAATCATTATAATATTTAAGGGAGTATGTAGCACTTTGTTTTGGGTGGTAAATCTGGAGCATATGATTCCTCCAAACTATTCCTGGCAACAGGATACCATTATTTTTCTTCATTTGGGTCTGTTTCATGGCATGCCTTGGAGGAATCAAGGCGTTCCAATCTTTCAAAAGTATACCATTCCCTTAAGGAAGGAAGCATGGTATTGTTACGCGTCGCAAAGCAAAATTTATATCATTATGTAGAGTAGAGTAGTGTCATTAATTCCCAAAGTGTGGTGTGCATTAGTTTTATTTTTACAAGATGGTTATATGACAGCAAGTGTTTCGTGTTGGTAATATACCGGTAGTGTAAGGATGACGGGACGAGCTGACAAATAGTAAACATAAACGTAGAGTTTTGTGAGTGAGTCGGTTTTTACATGCTTTTCAAAACTGGATGTGTGTGTGTGTATGAGTTGAGTTTTTACATCCTTTTCAAAACAGTGTGTGTGTGTGTGTGTGTGTGTGTGTGTGTAGGTAGGTAAAGATGGTGAGTGTGTGTGTGTGTGTAAAGATGATGGTGTGTGTGTGTGTGTGTATGTGGGGGGGGGGGGATAATCTGAGCCTAACCTGCTCCTCTTCCTCACCACTATCACCTACAATACTACTTTGAAGTATATTTGAAGGCTATGTTTACATCAAGTTCTCTGCTAACTGACTGAATTTTTTCCAGACTTTTTACGTAAGGAAGACATAAATAAGGTTTCTTTTCTGACTGACATTTAGGAACATAGAAGGTTTTCCTAGCCTTATAATAAGCTTTTCTGATAAACCAATCAGGATATTTCAAGTTACGGAATATAATCCAAATTTTGTTGTTTTCTACCTCTAAATTTTGGGGGCTACAAATTCTTAATGCTCTGAGAAACAAGGTAGATATGACAGACATTTTGATAGAATCATTATGATAAAAGAAAAAATGAATGTACATATCACAATGAGTGGGTTTCCTATAGACAGTGAAAGTAGGGAAGTCATTAATTTTAGTAACCAAAACATCAAGGAAGGGTAGGGACCCATCAATTTCCCATTCAATTTTGAAATTGATAGATGCAACCAAGTCATTTAATTTGCAAAAGAAATCTTCAAAATTATTGAGACTGTTGGGCCAAAAGGAGAAAATGTCATCTACATACCTATGCCATATTAGATTTGGGGGTGCAATGTTGGATAATAACTCAGTTTCAAAAAATTCCATATACAAATTACTAAGGATGGGGATAACGGCGACCCCATAGCATTGCCAAAACGCTGAATGAAGAATTTATCATTAAAAGAAAAAGCATTGGATGTAACACAAAGTTTAATTAGTTCAAAGAAGGAAGATATTGGCATACCCAAATCTAAATCATAGTCTGGCATTTTCCTACTTAGAAATTCTAATACATCATTAAGTGGCACTTTAGTGAAGAGTGAATCTACATCAAAACTTACCATTTTTCCATTAGTTAGGTTTAGAGACTTAATTTTATCAATAAAATGTGAGGAATTTTTAATGTGTGAACTTGAGATGCATCCCACTAATGGTGATAATTTATTGGCTAAGAATTTTGATAATTTGTAGCTAAATGATCCACAGTACGAAACAATGGGGCGAAGAGGAACACCATTCTTATGTGTTTTGGGTAGACCATATATGTGTGGAAGTTTAGGGTTGACTTGCATGAACCATTTGGCATCGATGTTGGGCACATTATTGAGTAGTTCTTTCACAGTACGGTTGAACTGGGTGGACAGACGCTTTAAGGGAGAAGATCTCAACTTTTCATATGTGGTGACGTCATTTAACAGATTTAACATCTTTTCTTCGTAGTTAACTTTATCAAGTATCACAACTGAGTTGCTCTTGTCAGCTTTAGTTATGAAAATGGAGTTGTTTTTTCTTAAATTCTCCAAGGCCAAACGAAACCGCCTAGGAATGGAATCATAGGAGTTAAAATTATCCAAAAAGCCATTGATTATAAAACCATTAAGGCACGGGAAATTATGCCTTCCATTAAATACAGACGCAACAAAATCTAGGGCAATATCTCTACCAGGTTTTAGAGCAAAAGAAAAACCCAGTTGCAACACTTGATTTTCAATTTCCGATAGCACATAGGACGACAAATTCACCACAGCCCATAACACCACAGTTGCTCCACTCACTGGCACTGCACAATTCGCTGATGACTCTGTTGTGTCTAATCCTGGTCTTGTTCACTTCATGGTTACACTTGTTACTGGCTGTCTGAAGTACGGATTCCAACAAATCATCATGAAGGTGTCCTTTGAGAAGTCGTAGGTTACGTCGAAGAAGCCAATACGACTCATCAACTTCTCGTTTTATGCAGGCAATACGCTCAAGTAGAGTGGCACGGGCAACATCAGGAAACGGTTGTGACGGTGATGTGAGAATGATTAGATAATGTAATAATAATATGACAATTACAACTTACCTTGCCCTGTTAATTTATGATCTCGTTGGTTGGCTGCAGCGAAGAGAGTACTCAGGGTTAACTCCCCGTTTTTAGGCCTCAAGCACCACGCACATAATAATAATTTATGTTAAGGGTTCTTCCCGATATATATGTATTTATATAGATAACAAATCTACTGGTGCATTTAAACAACCAATTGCAAATTTTCTATATTTATTCAACTCCAGTATGCCAACATGAATAATTAAATTTCACACACACACACACACTCACGCCACGCTAACTAGCTACTCGCTCTCGCTACGTCTCGTTCGTATACGTGACGATAGTCTAGGTTACGTTAACACTTGTAGTAATTCTATCAATTGTTACGCGAGTTGGAATATTTCTTAATGTCTCACACTTGGGAATAATTTAGAGTCTCACAACACACTCGTAATTTTCAAAGATCCAGCTCCCCCTCACCTTAATTCACTTACTGAACCACCGTCGATGCAACTGGCCAGTATACAACTGTAAAGCCTTGGAATCGTGGTAATATCCAACGAATTCGGCGTCTACGTTGATCCTTCCCCACTCAACACGTGGAGGATTAATTCAGGCAAGCGGAAGCTAGTTTACGAGCGTGTTCCTTCCTTCAAGTGTGTTTTCCAACTGACCTATATTTCCAAAATTGACTGGAGGCTGGAAGTTCAAAATTTCTACTGACTCCTCCTCCTATCTGTGTTCGTTTGTCCTAACTGGCTACGATTTACAGTGTACCCTCTCATTCCTTAGTTATACATGCAATTGCAATTTACCTATGGCGTGCTAATAATTCCCGATAATTCCCCTCCACTTCACGATCATTTGCAATACCATAAGTTACCCTGGTAGCATAATTATTAATACATTATGTACTTAATGTACGAACACCTATATGACTGAATGTGGCAATTCAGTTGGAACCCGGCCTTCCTGACCCTTTTCTAATTACCTGGTCTATTTTCGGATACTACCAGCGGATTAAGACTACCTGCAGATTAAGACTAGCTGCACCCTACATGAACCCACTCCTGTCTCCTTTGTCCCAGGGAATATTCCCCTACTCTAGAACATTCTCCAGTATGGAAATTTCCAACTCTCTGTAATTCAATTACGTCACGAGTCTATGCTGACTCGTGACATTCGCCCACACAAAGAGACATTGCTCTATGCAATGTTTAATAGATTCGTGAAGTGGTAACAACGCCTTTGCATGTATAACTATTACAATAACAATTCATCCACACTTCACTTATTCTTGTATGTGTCAATTACTATCACCATTTACGTGTTCATTTTTGCCAATGAGTGGAAAACTCCCAACAGTTACTTTAGCTTTTCAATCTTAGGAAGAAACTCCGAGACAAGAATGAATGTACCTGGTAATTTCTGCTCAGTACAATTTGTACACATTTAAGCAATATATAAGTGTGGTGTATGTAATGCATTGTGTATTTGTTACATAATATGTAAGAAAAATGCAATAATATCTCTGGAAGGCAATACATATATTAGTAATTATCCGAGCCTTGGATCAGAGTAAACCGCTAGAATCTGTGTCTTGGATAAGGTTACACAAAATACTGCAACAATAATTCTGGAAGGCAATATATTGTTAGTAAATTATCCGAGCCATGGATCAGAGTAAACCGCTAGAATCCGTGTCTTGGATAAGTTGCACAAATACAATACATATAACATCGGATTTTTCCCCAATTCTAGGAACCCCCTTGATCTGAGTCGCATAAGACTCGTGCTCGTTGCGCTCGGAGAGGTAACAATTACGAGCAATTCGACCCGGAGGATACTTCTGCCGGTCGATCTTCGCATGAATATTTACTCGGTTAACACTAATTAACGAGCAAAATGACCACGGACTAGACTTAACACTTCACTCTGTTCTGAGGTGATGTTACAACAGCCTGCCCCAAATGTGGTAACAATGGAAGTACACCCCTGTTGGGTGGTGTAATATTCCTTAAGCATATTAATATGGAACCGCTTGGCTTCACCTTTGATTTTAACTATGTAGTTAAGGTCATTCACCTTCTTGACTACTTCAAAGGGACCCTTCCACTGAGCCAACAACTTATTATGAGCTGTTGGTAACAGAACGAGACACTTCCCCCCTACCTGTAGCGTTCGGAGCTTAGTTTTCCTATCATAGTAGGACTTCTGAATCTCCTTTGCTTTAGATAACTCCTGCTTTGCAATCTCGCAGGTTTGCTGTAATCGTTCTGCCAAATCAATTACATAAGAATAAGTGGTTTTCACCACGGGATCCGATTCCTCATCGTCCCAAAGTTCACGTAGAACCTGAAGTGGTCCTCGAGCAGGTTTACCATACACTAACTCGAATGGACTAAATTGCAACGATGCCTGAGGTGCTTCGCGATACGCGAACAGTAGTGGCGAGATATACCTGGACCACTCCCTAGGTTGTTCTACAGCCATCCTCCTCAACATTTTCTTGAGAGTACCATTAAACCTCTCACACAACCCATTACACATTGGATGATAAGGTGTTGTCCTCAACCCTTTAACTGAGAGTAATCTCCACAATTCCTCCATCATAGCGGAGGTAAATTGACTGCCTCGGTCGGACAATACCTGCTTTGGTATGCCGACACGACAGAATATATCCAACAAAGCTTCAGCCACTGTAGTGGCTTCAATATCACGCAGAGGCACTGCTTCAGGCCATCTGGTCGCGAAATCAACACAGGTAAGAATATACTTGGCACCGTCCGTAGCCCTCGGAATAATCGGTCCAACAATATCAACCGCTACTCTCTCAAATGATTCTGAGATTAACGGTAGAGGATTAAGAGGTGCGGGCTTCACCCGACCCCTGTCACACGTTTTCTGACAAACGTCACATGACCTCAACAATCTCCCTATCTCTCTCCCCATACCTGGCCAATAGAAATGAGACTGAATCCTATCAATTGTTTTTCTCATCCCCATATGACCCCCTAATATAGCATGATGACCCAGGTTGAACACAGCCTGTCGGTATTTCTCTGGTACGAGAAACTGAACCCTCTCTTCCCCATCGGGGTTTACTGTACGTCGGTAAAACCTGTTTCTCCTCCTGACGTAACTGGTTACAATACCATGTCGATCTCTACTATCACCCTCAAGTGCCTGCTTGCGAACAAGTGCCAATGAAGGGTCACTTGCTTGCTCAGCAATTACATCCTCGCAATTTACGAGGTCGGCGGCAGTTGTCACTTGAAGTGGAACAACTGTTTTCTTCGCATGCGTCATACCCCTGGTTACAGCAGCTGCACCAGTCTGTGTGGAAACTTCCACTGAACACGCATTCTTAACCCCTGGTATATTCCCTATTACCAAATCTGACACAGGATTTTGCATGACTGCTGCAATTACCTGGCCTGTATAGAATGGACTCTCCACTGCAACTTTAGCAAGAGGATAGAGCCTCCTGGTACCATCAATCATAGTGATAGTTACCTGCTCCCCTGTAAAATCATTAGAAGCAACTAAACCATCAGCGACACAACACCCCGATGACCCATTATCTCGAAAGACTTCAACAGATATCCCGTTAACAATTCCCGGACAAATATGGAAACCAGACTTACCTTTCGAGACTCCTGTCGCGTTTAGTCACAATTGATGAGGTTCGTGAACCGACTGAGGCACTCGTGGTTCTACACTAGGTTGAACCGCCACAGGTGAATACTGTGGTTCACCCTGTGTTGCAGCTGCCGATCGCTGATAATAACCTTTATTTCCACTATGGTTATTACTATTTTTCCAGTTACTTTTTCCTTGGTAACGGTACTGATTGGACTGCTGCGAATAGTGATTATTACCTTGTTTCTGAGTATGATTAAAATGAGGGTTAGGTTGCAGACGAACAATTTGACTCTGCTGCTGTGACTGATTTTTACTCGACTGGTTATATGAAACAGCAGAGTTCTGAGAAGGCTTATTCGACTGATTAATTTTCTTATTATGCTGAATCCGCGTGTGGTAACCATACGCGGTAAAATGTGCGTCCGACATATCCACCATCGTTTGCAACATTTTCACCTTGTTGGTTTTCAGCTGAGCCGACAATTCTGGAGGGCAAGACTTCTCCAGCTGTGTACGCAGCAACAAGTCTTTTACCCCCTCCAAAGTCTTAGGTGTTTCGGCCTTCTCCAACCACTGATCCAGGTAACTGGTCAGACGTGCACTAAACTGTGCAACAGTCTCCTTATCCTGTAAGGATGCACACGAAAACTGATTCCTAGCCTCATCGACCGTCAACCCATACGCCTGTAACAGAGCCTTTTTCATGTTTTCGTAATCTCTGGCGGTACTGTCGAGTCGGTGGAGAATACTAAGTGCTTTTCCATCGAATAAATTAATGAACTCGAGCTTCTTTATATCATCATCTAATCTATAAGTGTCTGCAACCATTTCGAATCGCTCAATAAACGGCTCGATATCGTCTCCCTCTACGTATTTTGACAGCTGTAACCTTGGGGTCACGGTGGTTGAGCTTACACCCTCACTTCCACTCGAGCTTTGACTTTCACTCGCACGTAATTTCAGTTCCAATACTTCCTTTTCATGTTCCCATTTCAATTGTTCTTGCTCTCTCTGTTCTCTTTCATTTTCTCTTATGGCTGCCCTTTCAAGCCTTTCTTCTTCTTGGCGGCCCCTCACGTACACTTGAATTTCGGCCTTACCTTCAATTCCCAATAGTTGAGCCTCTCCCAATAATTCTTGTACGGTAGACATTTTTAATTTATTTTCTATCGTTTCTGTTGCCTTAATTTCTGGACAGTTATGACTATCTACTCGTGAAAGTGTGCGCGTGTGTGACTGGAGTTAATACAAAGAATCAGGTCCCTGTTCGGGCGCCAATATGTGACGGTGATGTGAGAATGATTAGATAATGTAATAATAATATGACAATTACAACTTACCTTGCCCTGTTAATTTATGATCTCGTTGGTTGGCTGCAGCGAAGAGAGTACTCAGGGTTAACTCCCCGTTTTTAGGCCTCAAGCACCACGCACATAATAATAATTTATGTTAAGGGTTCTTCCCGATATATATGTATTTATATAGATAACAAATCTACTGGTGCATTTAAACAACCAATTGCAAATTTTCTATATTTATTCAACTCCAGTATGCCAACATGAATAATTAAATTTCACACACACACACACACTCACGCCACGCTAACTAGCTACTCGCTCTCGCTACGTCTCGTTCGTATACGTGACGATAGTCTAGGTTACGTTAACACTTGTAGTAATTCTATCAATTGTTACGCGAGTTGGAATATTTCTTAATGTCTCACACTTGGGAATAATTTAGAGTCTCACAACACACTCGTAATTTTCAAAGATCCAGCTCCCCCTCACCTTAATTCACTTACTGAACCACCGTCGATGCAACTGGCCAGTATACAACTGTAAAGCCTTGGAATCGTGGTAATATCCAACGAATTCGGCGTCTACGTTGATCCTTCCCCACTCAACACGTGGAGGATTAATTCAGGCAAGCGGAAGCTAGTTTACGAGCGTGTTCCTTCCTTCAAGTGTGTTTTCCAACTGACCTATATTTCCAAAATTGACTGGAGGCTGGAAGTTCAAAATTTCTACTGACTCCTCCTCCTATCTGTGTTCGTTTGTCCTAACTGGCTACGATTTACAGTGTACCCTCTCATTCCTTAGTTATACATGCAATTGCAATTTACCTATGGCGTGCTAATAATTCCCGATAATTCCCCTCCACTTCACGATCATTTGCAATACCATAAGTTACCCTGGTAGCATAATTATTAATACATTATGTACTTAATGTACGAACACCTATATGACTGAATGTGGCAATTCAGTTGGAACCCGGCCTTCCTGACCCTTTTCTAATTACCTGGTCTATTTTCGGATACTACCAGCGGATTAAGACTACCTGCAGATTAAGACTAGCTGCACCCTACATGAACCCACTCCTGTCTCCTTTGTCCCAGGGAATATTCCCCTACTCTAGAACATTCTCCAGTATGGAAATTTCCAACTCTCTGTAATTCAATTACGTCACGAGTCTATGCTGACTCGTGACAACGGTGTAGTCCTCCATCGAAAGAACGCCAAGAAAGACTTAGGGATGACTTGTTCATGGAGGCAGTCCTGGAGGAATGTCAGTTGAAGCTTCTTTTTCTTGACTGCCGTTAAACACTTCTCGTAAGGTCGGAAGCAGGAGGTCAGGAACGGGAAAGTCAGCGGGAAGGAGAAGTGGTCAAATCCCTCCCAGATGTGGGGTCGGGTCCCTGAAGAATGGCCAGGTCAGGTTGGTTGGGTGAGGTGTGGTCTGTCTGTCATCAGAACACACCTTGTCCCTCCCTCCCCCTGTCAGCTACTTATTTTCCTTTCATGTTTCATTCAACTCTGTACTGCTGAAGAGGGAGGTAGTTGCCTCCGAAACGTCCATATAAAATACTTTTTGTCTAAAAAAAGTGGGTTTTCCTTAGCATGCTGCTCTTCACGTCATTGTGAATTACCACTCCATTATGGATCCCACGATCAGTCACCCTTGGAACAGGCTGGTAAGTAAGGGAGTCAGACATCAAGATACAATATTAGGGTAAGTGTGATAATCCGGTTACCCTTCAAGACCATCACCATCAACATCAACATCATCTCCATCCGCAAATATTTAGTCTCTGCAGTTGTTGGTGTTGTTGTTGTTGTTGTTGTTGTAGTTCCCTAGATTGTCTGGCCGAGCAGTCCCGAGTCTGGTTGACCGAAGCTGCGCAGATGCTCGGACCCCCAAATGGGAGTCAGGGTGATAGTGAGATCTGTTTCTTAGAAGGCAACAGACGAGGGGACTGCTGGCTCTCTGCAGTGATTAGTGTTACTGAAATTATTATGTTATTTGTGTCACTGAACAATAACAGTGACACAATTAACACAAATTTTTATGTTTTTTTGTGTCACTGTTATTGTTCTTGTTATTGCCCTGTCATGTTTTAAGAATTGTTGCCTTTAATGAGGTCTGCCTACTTCTGGCAAATAAAAACTAAGTAATTATGCCTCCACGAATGTATTCATCTCAAGATTATACATAGTCTAGAACAGTGCTCTTCAACATGTTTTTATGTCGTCCACCCCTAGTGGTGATTATGTGGAAGCTGTCCACCCCTCACCCACCTCCCCCCAAAAAAGTCTCTTAAAAAATCTCACATTTTAACATTTAAAATCAAACATATCTCAATTCTACGATTATGTAAACAGAAAAAAAAAGTTTCTCAATTTTTTTTTTTTTTTTTACTTTTACATATTCCTCCATATAATTACACATCCCATCTCAAACACGTGCAGGTCAGGATCTCGTCCACCCACTTGTCCACCCCTAGACAGCCGTCCACCCCTCACTTAATCTCGTCCACCCTAAGGTGGACTATCCACCCAGGTTGAATAGCACTGGTCTAGAAGCAGAGGAGACTGTCATACCTTCTTATTCACGACACCACAAAGCCCCCCAAAATTCGACATCGCACACACACACACACACACACACACACACAAATGTGTCACAGAAAAAGAAAAGATAGATATAGAAAACTTGTGTCAACAAGGAATACCTACAATGAGAGGACACAGTAAGAAATTAATTATAAGAAGAGGAGATAAAGATGTACAGAAATATAGTTTTCCAAATAGAGTAATAGACGAATGGAATAGATTACCAGAAGAAGTGGTGTGTGTTAAAAAAAACATACATAACTTTAAAGAAAAATATGATAATTGTGTTTTAAAATACGGGACATTACGAGCTTGACTCAATCCTGTACTGATACAAATAGGTAAGAACAAATTGGTAAGAACACACACACGAAAGAAAAATCAAAGAACATAATATTCTTAATTCAATATTAATATTCATCTTCGTCATTGGAAACATCGGTATATGTAAACTAAAATTATTTCTAGGATTATTTTGAATATTATAGGTAGAGAAATTATAATAACGTACATCATAAAAATTTAATGGTAAATGAATTAAAATATCGTAGTGTAGGTTTAGTGTGATTAATATTTATTCCATATATATCTAAAATATAAATATTATACATAGTACCCAGCTGAACTTTTTTTTTTTTTTTCATGAATTCAACTGTCAGAGAACCCAGGCTCAACATGTTATGCCTAAAATATATTTGTACTATTTATTCTCTTTCTGCAATTATACTTTAGCCATGGCCAAGAGAATATATCGATATACCAGACGAAATTCTGTAGCCACCTGATTACTTTTTGTGTGAGGGAGAGGGCACCGTGCGAGTATTAGAACAGGTATCACTGGTTGGTTGGTGGTGAGGAGGAGGTGGAGGTGGTGATGGTCTTCCTGGTTCGTCCTATGATCAACAGATCCCCATGAATTGCCAGACTGTATGACGAGAGGTTTTTCTTGTTCACTGCAGAAAAATAAATCTCTCGGTTGTAATAATCAAAATGTTAGAACTTGTGACCTCGGAGAAATTCGGATAGCCTTATATAAATACATTGTTTTTCAGTTCAGTATAATTAATTGTGTTGTAAGTTACTTTATGTTAATTGGGTTTTCATATGGTTTGTGTTTGACGCGCAGATCAGAGAATGTGTGTTATCCAGGGCGTATCAGTGTCATTAGGTTTTTACTCTACTACTGTGACGAGGGTGTTGCTTAAGGACCCACATGATGTAGTTAGAAAATTAGAGGTTAGTGAGTCCTTCAAACATTGCCACGAAACACCACCTATAGGGAAGAAGCTTGTTTCGTGGCATAGTTAGGAGGAATCAAAAGCCACCAAGTCTCGTACACGATCACAGGGTCCTTAATTAAGGGGTATACTTTGGGAACATTGGAGTGCCTTGATTCCCCCAGTGTATGCCATGAAACAGGACCAGAGGAACAAAAATACTGGTGGCTTGTTGCATGAAATGGTTTGGAGGAATTAGTTGCTCCAGATTTACCAACACTGTACTTTCCCCTTAACCTCGCATCACTCATTCGTGGTTCTTTTGGTTGTCTTGTTAATTAAACTGGATCACGATAAGGCATTGTCATAGGTTGCTTGTGGCTAGAACCAGATCACGTAATGTAAGTTAAGTATTAAGGGGGAAATGTTGTGTTGGTAAATGTGGAACTGAATCCTCTAAACTATTCCAAGCAACAGGAAACACCATTAGTTTTGCTCTTCTGGTTCTGTTTCCTGGTATACTTTGGAGAAATCAAGGCACACCAATGTAACAAAATCGAATTACCCCCTTAATTAACGTAATCTTGATCAACTCTAGTTAACGACAAAGTATTATTTATCTTGTAGTTAGTAAGCATCTTGTATCCAGAAGTTAACCCCTTCATTGCTTAAGGGAATCAACCTTTTGTGTTCAATTTGGAGTCAATGTAGGCCTCCAAACTCTGCTATAAAACATATCCCCTGTAGAATTCCATATGGAGGGTTTGTTATCCTTTCATAGTTTGGAGGAATCAGTAGCTTTCCGATTTCCCATAATAGGTTACTTACTCCCCTTAAGTCGATAATAGTGATATACTTTTGCTAAGGCCAAATGCTAACCCCACGTAGCTTCTTTCGTCAATATGCATTACCTCTCTCGGATGAAGATTATATTCACTGTCATATTCACAGTCAACTGGTGATATTCACTTATTATTTTGTCTGAGAAATAGGAACAGTTGATGGACAATTGTATGGTTTATAATTCTTTGACAGTAGGGCTGTTTCTCTCGACAACAACAGGTGTTAACTATAGATAAATATGCGAATTTTGTCAGATTTACTTTAACAATCAATGCAAATATTTTCATAGTTTCTATAGTCCAGGCTCTAAAAAACATAAGATACATAATAAAAAAAAATAAAAAATTCGCCACCCCTATATTTTGATACCCTCACTGTTCTGATACCAATCACTTTCTCTAACAAGGGAATCAAAATTCCACGTGAGAAGTGACATAATCTGTCGCGATGTAAAGGAGGTCGAAATTTTTTTGAGGGTCTGTGCTTGAGATCACCAATAAAAAGTATCATCTCCAACCAGCGAACGTGGTAGAAAGGAGATTGTCTTAAACGTAGCTGTGTAAACAAAAAGCCAAGCGACGGGTTGGTAGGAGTATAAAAGTGAACCACATTCGTGGATATGATACAGACACATCCGGTAATTCCTCTCAACATGAGCTGCAAGGTAGTAGTAGTAGTAGTAGCAACAAGTCTCACAGGGTGTTCTGTGTTGAATATCTGAATTTCTACTGTGATAATATTATTTGATATATGGTATAATATTGGAATGTAATCTGTTATTTTCAGAGTAGTTAGTTATAGGTAGACTCTTGTACAGTAGATACGGTGTTTGACTAAAGGAGGTAGAGTTGAGGCAGACTCAGTAATGGGTAATGAAAACTTAGAATCTAGTCACTGCTGTAGCAAATATAAATGTACTTTTCTAATGGTTGATTGGAACTATTCACTAATTTCATCTTTTCATGCATTTATGACCCTGCCTCGCTTCGACCCTACGTAGCCATGCAACACACACACACACACTGTATATAATAAATTGATAATGAGGTGCAGTGCATTTTATGGTGTTGTTGAGTTGTACATGGTGTGGTGTGGTGTGGTGTGGTGTACTGAGATGTATGTATGTGTTTAGTCTAGTGTGGTGTAGTGTGGTGTGGTATGGTGTACTGTGATGTAAGTATATTGTTAGTCAATTGTGGTGTGGTGTATTGAGATGTAAGTATATTGTTGGTGTAGTGTGCTGAGTTGTATGTATGATCTTAGTCTAGTGTGGTGTGGTGTGATGTAGTGTGCTGAGATGTATGTATGATCTTAGTCTAGTGTGGTGTGGTGTACTGATATGTATGTATATTGTTAGTCTAGTGTGGTGTGGTGTGGTGTATAATGGTGTATATTGCATCTCCCAGTACCATATTATTACCGTCTACACCTCAGTGACAGATGCAGCATGTTGTGACGAGAGCAAAAGAGAAGTAATGAAATAATTCCATCCAGTAAATGTCTATCAGAAATTTAGATGATAGTGGTCTCAAAAAAAGGTGTCCATACCAAAATTTTATGAGGATATATTATCAAGAAGTATGACCTCTGAACCTGCCCTAAGAGGTTATCTCACTGAATCCCTCCAATAGAATGAAATAATCTCCGCTCGTCTGACGCCTCACTTCGATTTTAATATTAGGTAGTACAGTGGCGAATGTCAGGTGGAAAAAAAAAGAAAAATGATAATAATGATAACAGACGCTTCGCTTACACCTGGTCTAGCAGTTATTTGCTTTGAGGTATTTGGAGTGTTTTTGAGTCCTCCAAACTATGCTAGACAACAGGCCTTCTTAGTATACATGCAGGGGATCTGTTTTGTTGCATTGTTTAGAGGATTACGTAGACTCCAGTTCGTCCCAAACAAACAACAAACGAACGACTAGCTTAATGGTATGAAAAAAAGGTCACCTGCCCGTTGTCCAAGTTCACTGTCTGTCTGCATGAGATGGATGAGTCAAGGGTAATCCATCCTCGCCTAAGGGAAATAGGAAACGTTAGGGGGGCAATAAATACACTTTTGGTACATTGGAGTGCTTTCATTCCTCCAAACTATGCCAGGAAACAGGACCAGTTTAGCAAAAATAATGGTGTTTGTTTTGTTGCTTGGAATAGTTTGAAGGAATCATTTACTGCAGTTTTATCAAAATTGTATTAGTGATTTTCAGCAAATAGTAGTATGTATTCCCACAAGGTATAATTTCACTATCTTCCACGTGTATGTTCTCCCAGGAAAACAAACTTGTATAACTCGGAGATATTCAATTATCACAGAACATGTTATTAATGAAAATGAGTAGGTACAGTAAGTAAAGCCCTTCAACAGAGTCACATGTTTTTCTTGAGTCAGTAAGTATAATATTTATCATAAACTAAGAGTGTGTAGTGGGTTGGCTTGTAGATGAAGTTATAAGCCCTGACCTCAACCAACCAACCAACCAACCAACTAACCAACACTAACCTGATGTTGTAATAAGCCTTGACCTCAACCAACCACCCTAACCAGATGTTGTTATAAGCCATGACCTCGACCTCCCTAATATGATGTTGTAATAAGCCCTGACTTCAAACCACTCTAACCTGATGTTGTTATAAGCCCTGACTTCAAACCACCCTAACCTGATGTTGTTTTAAGCCCTGATTTCAAACCACCACTAACCTGATGTTGTTTTAAGCCCTGATTTCAAACCACCACTAACCTGATGATGTTATAAGCCCTGACCTCAACCAACCAACCAACCAACACTAACCTAATGTTGCTTTAAGCTCTGACCTCAACCAACCAACCAACCAAGTAACCAACACTAACCTGACCCTTCCTTCCAGCTGACATTCGGACTCCTGCTGTTGACCGGGGCGGTGCTGGTGTCGGCAGAACTGCAACCAATTTACGGATATGATGATGGAAGGGTAAGTATGGGGGAGGGACATTTAAGGGAATACTGTAGTTAGTATACTTTTGTTACTTTGAAGCTCCTTGATTCTTCCAAAAAATTATGCCAGGAAACAGGACCAGAATGATGATAATGATATTGGTGGCCTGTTGCTTGGAATAGTTTGGAGGAATCACGTGCTCCAGATTTAACAAAAAAGTAGTATCTCCTTAACAGTACTTGAGTGTGACTATACACATTCAAAGTATAGTATTAATCCAAGTTTTGTTCAATACGTGTTTAAATGTTTATATGAATTTCAAGCACTGCATTCCATAACCCTGATTTTTTTATTTCCTGTTTTAACATTTGAAAGGGTCGGTAATACAGTGTTGGTAAATCTGGAGTACAGTATTATGATTCTTCCAATGTACTACTTCAGGCATCAAGGTGCTCTTATAATGTACAGTTGCGGACACATGAAACATACACACCTGAAAAAAACGGGGCCCCTCATTGAGCATAGGGTATAGAGATGAGACGTTGTTGTGTGTAGAGGCGACGCGTCCTATATATGCTATGCTTGATAAGGGGCCCCGTTTGAAGTGTGGCTGTTTTCATGTGTCCGCAACTATACCAAAAGTATTATTACACCTCAGTTATTAAGGCCAGGTTTCAAACTCATAACAATACATGGATAATTTAACCTTATTTGTGACCTCTCTTCTTCCTCACAGCAAGGTCATGGTGGCCACAGATTCGACGATGACGGCTACGACTCCGACTACGATTCAGGCAGCTACAGCTTCGAGTGGGACGTGAGCGACGAGTCTTACGAGAACCACTACGGCCACCACGAGACCAGGAGTGGGGACAGGACTGAGGGCGGATATTACGTTCTCCTCCCCGACGGGCGATTGATGAAAGTCAATTATTACGTGGATGGCGACTCTGGCTTCGTTCATGACATTAGCTTTGAGGGCTCAGCCCAGTACGATTCGGGGTATTCCAGGTCAAGGGAGTACGATTCAGGGTACAGGGGTATAAATTCCGGATATTCAGGGTACAGGGGTATTAACTCAGGGTTCTCAGGGTCCAGTGGGTTTAACAGTGGGCAAATTGGTGGCAGAGGGTTTGGTCGTCAGCGTTTTGGATCAAGTGACTCACGTTCCAGAGAATCAGACTCGTTTGGATCTCGTTCAGATGAATCTAACTCATTTCAATCTTTTTCAGATGAATCTAACTCATTTCAATCTCGTTCATCTGAATCTAACTCATTTGAATCTCGTTCTGATTCTAGGGGTTTTTAATATAACCCTAGCTAATCTTACACTATTGTTTTCTTTTTCTAAATATTTTTCTACTATCACCTCCGATTTATCTTCACTGTAGAACTAAAGGTATTAATTCACTCCTTAGCCAAAGTTACTATAGACATCTGACATTCATCTTCGCCTCTCATATTCAGAAGATAGGCACAGACATCAATACTTTCACTACTTTTGCCCTTGATGCTTCTTCCATTTTATTTCTCGTATATTAATTTCTCCTATGAACTGTTTGTTGCCCTTGGTGAGTCAGTGCATATTATACCGTCATGTCCACAGCTGTCATGCATATACCCTCATGTCCACAGCTGTCATGCATATACCCTCATGTCCACAGCTGTCATGCATATAACATCATGTCCACAGTTGTCATGATTTTTTTTTTTTTTCCCTCGACCTGTATTTAATGTAACCAGTATCCTGGTATCAGTGATTTATTCCTACTGTGTATAATACATATAACCGGTTCACTTAGCCAAAAAGTTTATTTTGTGAAACATGCATGTATTTATTCACAGAGAGAAATATATTCCATCACTTGACACTAATGTTGGTAACTAATCCATTACACTTAAGGGAATTTTTTTTAGTTGGTGAAGTGGAAGGTCTCTAATTCCTCCAAACTTTTTTTGTCTTCACCATTTAAGAACAGCGAAAGTTATTGCACACATGGAACATAGATATTTATGTCACCAGTGTACCGTAGTGTAATGAATTAAAGAAAATATATAATGAAAATAATGAATGGTTAACAATATTGAAATAAAAAAGATAAAATAATAATAAAGTTGCACCACCACGATGAAGGCTGAGGGCGAATCGAATTGAAGGGCAGCAACTGATTCCCCCAAACCATGTCAGAACACAATCTAGTACAGCAAGCGTCAATAGAACTACTGTAGAATTATCAGAACTACTGTAGATGAACAAAATGAAATAGTGGGGTGACTGGCCTGTTTGTTGCTTGGAATAGTATGGAGGAATCAGTTGTTACTACGAGTTTGTTGCTTGGAATAGTATGGAGGAATCAGTTTTTGCCCCAGCTACATCAATAGAACTACTGTAGAATTATCAGAACTACTGTAGATGAACAAAATACAATAGTGGGGTGACTGGCCTGTTTGTTGCTTGGAATAGTATGGAGGAATCAGTTGTTGCTCCAGCTACGAGTATATCAACACTATCCTCTACTTTCCCTTTTAGACAATGAGGGGTGATGCTGTCAATGATTAGGTGCCGATTCCACAGTGGTTTGTTTTGGTTTGCAAGATCCATAACAATAGAAACCGAACTGTGTAAATGACTCATGAGTTAATTATTTCATGAATTTGATGACTCCACTATGAAACTATGGTAATAATGGAACTACCTGACATATTTTGTGGCTATGGAGACTGAGTTTGTTGGTTGTAATTAAGAGTGACAAGTGTGGTTGGGGAGGATCATAACAAACCAAAGCCACTGTGGAATCAGCCCTAAACCACTTCTTTTAATAGTTTTCTCTGTGCAGTTCAGGTCATGTGATACAGTATATATAAGTCTTAACTAAGGGTCCCAGTGATGTAGTCAGAAAATTGGAGGATAGTGAGTCCTTCAAATATTGCCACGAAACACCACTTATAAAGAAGGAGCTTGTTTCGTCGCATAGTCAGGAGGAATCAGAAGTCACCAATAAGTCTCATACACGATCACAGGGTTCTTTTGGTGCATTGGAGTGCCTTGATTCCTCCAAAGTATGCCAAGAAACAGGACCAGATTTACAAAAATAATGGTGCCCTGTTGCTGGGAATAGTTTGGAGGAATCATTGTCTCCCAAAATACCAAATCTGTATATAACCCTCTCCTTAAAACCCAATGCCAAAACTCTCTCTATATATATATATATATATAAAAAAGAAAAGAAAAAGAAAATGGGGTATTCTGTTGTGTGGAAAATGAAGTCTATACCTTTACTTAGCCTTAATAACAATGATATAAACAATTTATTTCTGACATAGTTTGGAGGATTTCATAATCTTCCAAATAATTGACCATAACAGTTGACCCACAATATTGTTCTTAAAATTACAGTGAAATCATTATAATATTTAAGGGAGTATGTAGCACTTTGTTTTGGGTGGTAAATCTGGAGCATATGATTCCTCCAAACTATTCCTGGCAACAGGATACCATTATTTTTCTTCATTTGGGTCTGTTTCCTGGCATGCTTTGGAGGAATCAAGGCGTTCCAATCTTTGAAAAGTATACCATCCCCTTAAGGAAGGAAGCATGGTATTATTACGCGTCGCAAAGCAAAACAACTTAAGGAACCCCGTGATGTAGTCAGAAAGTTGGAGGTTAGTGAGTCCTTCAAACATTGCCACGAAACACCACTTATATTGAAGGAGCTTGTTTCGTGGCATAGTCAAGAGGAATCAGAAGCCACCAAGTCTCATACATACACGATCGCAGGGTTATTATTATATCATTATGTAGAGTAGAGTAGTGTCATAAATTCCCAAAGTGTGGTGTGCATTAGTTTTATTTTTACAAGATGGTTATATGACAGCAAGTGTTTCGTGTTGGTAATATACCGTAAGTGTAAGGATGACGGAACGAGCTGACAAATAGTAAACATAAACGTAGAGTTTTGTGAGTGAGTTGGTTTTTACATGCTTTTCAAAACTGGATGTGTGTGTGTGTGTGTGTGTGTGTGTGTGTGTGTGGTTTTTATATCCTTTTCAAAACTGTGTGTATGTGTGTGTGTGTGTAGGTAGGTAAAGATGGTGAGTGCGTGTGTGTGTGTGTAAATATAATGGTGTGTGTGTGTGTGTGTGTGTATGTGGGGGGGGGGGGATAATCTGAGCCTAACCTGCTTCTCTTCCTCACCACTATCACCTACAATACTACTTTGAAGTATATTTGAAGGCTATGTTTACATCAATTATTTCCAGACTTTTTACGTAAGGAAGACATAAATAAGGTTTCTTTTCTGACTGACATTTAGGAACATAGAAGGTTTTCCTAGCCTTATAATAGGCTTTTCTGATAATCCAATCAGGATATTTCAAGTTACGTAATATAATCCAAATTTTGTTGTTTTCTACCTCTAAATTTTTGGGGCTACAAATTCTTAATGCTCTGAGAAACAAGGTAGATATGACAAACATTTTGATAGAATCATTATGATAAGAGAAAAAACGAGAAGTTGATGAGTCGTATTGGCTTCTTCGACGTAACCTACGACTTCTCAAAGGACACCTTCATGATGATTTGTTGGAATCCGTACTTCAGACAGCCAGTAACAAGTGTAACCATGAAGTGAACAAGACCAGGATTAGACACAACAGAGTCATCAGCGAATTGTGCAGTGCCAGTGAGTGGAGCAACTGTGGTGTTATGGGCTCAGTGGTGAATTTGTCGTCCTATGTGCTATCGGAAATTGAAAATCAAGTGTTGCAACTGGGTTTTTCTTTTGCTCTAAAACCTGGTAGAGATATTGCCCTAGATTTTGTTGCGTCTGTATTTAATGGAAGGCATAATTTCCCGTGCCTTAATGGTTTTATAATCAATGGCTTTTTGGATCATTTTAACTCTTATGATTCCATTCCTAGGCGGTTTCGTTTGGCCTTGGAGAATTTAAGAAAAAACAACTCCATTTTCATAACTAAAGCTGACAAGAGCAACTCAGTTGTGATACTTGATAAAGTTAACTACGAAGAAAAGATGTTAAATCTATTAAATGACGTCACCACATATGAAAAGTTGAGATCTTCTCCCTTAAAGCGTCTGTCCACCCAGTTCAACTGTACTGTGAAAGAACTACTTAATAATGTGCCCAACATCGATGCCAAATGGTTCATGCAAGTCAACCCTAAACTTCCACACATATATGGTCTACCCAAAACACATAAGAATGGTGTTCCTCTTCGCCCCATTGTTTCGTACTGTGGATCATTTAGCTACAAATTATCAAAATTCTTAGCCAATAAATTATCACCATTAGTGGGATGCATCTCAAGTTCACACATTAAAAATTCCTCACATTTTATTGATAAAATTAAGTCTCTAAACCTAACTAATGGAAAAATGGTAAGTTTTGATGTAGATTCACTCTTCACTAAAGTGCCACTTAACGATGTATTAGAATTTCTAAGTAGGAAAATGCCAGACTATGATTTAGATTTGGGTATGCCAATATCTTCCTTCCTTGAATTAATTAAACTTTGTGTTTCATCCAATGCTTTTTCTTTTAATGATAAATTCTTCATTCAGCGTTTTGGCAATGCTATGGGGTCGCCGTTATCCCCATCCTTAGTAATTTGTATATGGAATTTTTTGAAACTGAGTTATTATCCAACATTGCACCTCCAAATATAATATGGCATAGGACACCATAAGAAGGTGATAGAAAGGTGGGACATCAAGCACTAAGGAAATAAAAGGAAATAAAGGACAGTTAAAGGACACCATACAACCAACCATTCGTAGACGACTTAACCCACAATACTCACAATACTTGCTTTTAATATATTGATTAGTATTGGAGTCTGGATAAAACCTGAACCGTGACAGTTCTTGTTAATTAATCTAAATTTCGCCTTCAAACTTAAGGAAAATTTGTGTACTTGCTTGAGGACCAGGAACTGACCTAAGCGAAAAGAAGGTTATCAGAGCAAAAGAGAGAGGACTCCCAGTTTACAAATCCATTATTGTCATAAGAAAACTGTGCAGATAAAAAGCAGCTCTTGTGGTAAATATAATTGTAGTTGTAGAAGCAAAAAAAGAATTATATACATATACAGTAAACAGTTGTAGATCGTCGGCTAAAAATAGTATTAGTACTTACAAAATAGTACTAGTAGCAATGATAGAAGTAAGGTAGTAGTCATTGAGCATAGTATAGGATTAAGGGACCCGGTGATGTAGTCAGAAAATTGAGATAAACGAGTCCTTCAAACATTGCCACGAAAAACTTATCTATATAGGAGCTTGTTTCGTGGCATAGTCAGGAGGAATCAGAAGCCTCCCTTTTTCATACACGATCACAGGGTCCTTAATTAAGGGGAGGGTACAGTTTTGGCATTCTTGGAGATAATGATTCCTCCAAACTCTTCCCAGCAACAGTCCATCATTATTTTTTTGTTAATCTGGTCCTGTTTCCTGGCATACTTTGGAGGAATCATGGCGCTCTAATGTACTATAAACATACCCTCCATAATAGTACTTTATAATTATAATAGTAGTAGAAAATATAAACGGACGATATAAATACAAGAACAGTCGCTTATAAATGAAAAAACAGTCGCTTATAAATGAAAGAAGTCGCTTATAAATGAAAGAACAGTCGCTTATAAATGAAAGAACAGTCGCTTATAAATGAAAGAACAGTCGCTTATAAATGAAAGAACAGTCGCTTATAATTGAAAGAAGAGTCGCTTATAAATGAAAGAAGAGTCGCTTATAAATGAAAGAACAGTCGCTTATAAATTAAAGAAGAGTCGCTTATAAATGAAAGAACAGTCGCTTATAAATGAAAGAACAGTCGCTTACAAAAGTTTCATCTGTCCTTCAGTGTGGGAAAACCATCATACGACTTCCGGATCTAAACGAAGCTACCACAGCACAAAGACGTAGGTTGGAGGATGAAGAACGAAGAGAAAATGTGTATGTGTATGTTTTTATATTAAGCATGTGTGTGTGTGTGCATGTGTTAACGTGGGTGTTCTCGTGCATGTGTATGTTTGCCTGTGAGAGAGTGAGAGAGAGAGAGAGAGAATTATGAAGACCATATACGCTACTACCCACCACTTTCTCCCCCCCTCCCTTCCTCCTTCCCTCCCTCCATCCTCCCCACCCCCCCTTTCTCCTTCCCTCCCTCCTAGTTGGACCGGTTTTCTTCTATGCATTGATAGTGAGTGGTGCAGGGAGGCAGAGGCTTTGTTTACATGGTGGTCAGTGTCCTCTCATATTGTGGCTACCTAAGTGTACTGAAGACTTGTTGGGAATGGGCCTAGAGACGTGTTGTGTGTGTGTGTGGAGAGAGAGAGAGTGTGTGTTTCATGATTTGCTTGTTTGTGTGTGTGTGTGTGTGTGTGTGTAAAAAGAGAGAGTTGCACGACTGAATGTGTTCTTTTGTCTCTTTGTTGCTACTCGTACTATTATTCCTTCCGTGCCCCCTTCACTTCCCACACACCAACCATCAAGTCTCAAATAGTGTACAGTCGCTCAAATAACACTGGGGCCACTTCGCACGTGAAACATCTTGCCACCTCTGACGACTGCTAGTGAAAATAGGCCATCACAACACAAGCTACAATGATTTTTTTGGACATTATCGAGTCCCACTGGCATCATAGCTGTTTTTATTTTATTTTTTTATGTACTGTACACTCCCCAACGAAAGCACTGTCGCCCCACCTAGCTCTTCTTCAAGGTTGATATAAAGGGTAATCGTCATGAAGGATAATCGTCGAACAATTAACATTCACCATACAGAAGTGCGAGTACAATATTCTGCGGGCCAATTATATATAAACTTCTCTGGTGCTTCAGTTCCCGAGCCTATCTAGTTTTATGTGTATTCATGAGGGAGCAGACGAGGCGACAGTGTTGTTGTTGGTTGGCTGGCTACATATTGAGTTCCCACCTTCTCCAGCCTCAGGAACCCTTGGCACAAATTTTCCACGTTTTTCCGCGCTCACAATTACCAGTCTATCCGGTTTAAGGGGGAAATTTGGTGTTGGTAAATCTGGAGCAACTGAATCCTCCAAACTATTCCAAGCAACAACAGAACACCATTATTTTTGCTCTCCTGGTCCTGTTTCCTAGCATACTTTGGAGGAATCAAGGCACTCCAATGTAACAAAAGCGAATTACCACCTTAATGTGTGGGTGTTGTCTAGTCTATATTACTCGTGTATCTTAATGGCATCCATGATTTTGCTGCGCTACCTACTACGAAAGTATCTCTGAAAGAAAATGCATTAACCAGAAAAATTGCAGAGTTTCACAGAAGTACGAAATACTTTCCTCCTAGCCGTGACAACACACAAACACACACACGTGCACAAACAAGAGTGAAAACACATACATCACCCAGTCTAATATAACACCTCCAAGTCGGAAATATGAAATGCAATGTGCATAATCATCTTTCCCACGTCAATGACCTTGATGTTTCGACGCTAAAAAAATGTTAACCAGTCAAGCAATATTCGTATCATTATCGTGTGAAAACTCAGAGTAGGGTAAAATAATCTATCTATCTATATACCTATCTATCTAAGGGATTCACTTAATACACGTAATTATTTGCATACATATATTTACAGTTCAATAAATAGTTAATAAGTTAAATAAATAGATCTTTGCATACAAACGAAAACGGCATTCCCAATGAGCAAGTTGTAGTTTGTCCAGGATCCCAGAGTTTGGTGACTGTGATAGTGAAGGTGTTACTGAGGGTAGTGTTGGTGGGGGTTGATATTTTAAGGGAGCCCGTGATGTAGTCTGAAAATTGGAGGTTAGTGAGTCCTTCAAATATTGCCACGAAACACCACCTATACTGAATGAGCTTGTTTCGTGGCATGGTCAGGAGGAATCAGAAGCCTCCAAGTCTCATACATGGTCACAGGGTCCTTAATTGTGCCTGTGTGTCATTGCGAGGTTAATACTAACTAGAGTCACGTTATACTAGACCCAGTATACAGTAGGTGTGGTAGTGGTGTTGTTGATAATGTTAGGATCTATAAAACTAATAAGGGTATCAAGATAGACCAAGACATACGAGGTTTTTTTCAGTATGAGAGGCATATCAACCAGCCTGAAGAAGAAATGTCTCTTACGCTAATCTGATTGTATTGGAAGGGAATATACACCGTAAATATAATTGGCATAACATAATAATTACTGGTTAGAAAGATTCATTTGTGTCACGGATGAATGGGTTCTTAGGGACCTTGAAGAACTCGTGGGACTCGAATGAATCTGGCTTCTCACGGGACCTCTCAAAGGACCTCGAGTCGAATCTCTCCAGGGACCTTTCATCGGTGTCACGGAAGAAGGGGGACCTGATCTCAAAGGACTCGGCGGAGAAGAATCTGTTTCTGATGGGTTGTGCAGAGGCGGATGCACGTGGTGTGAAGTGAGAGGAGAAACTTGGTCTGGCAGGAGAGGAGGAACTTGGTCTGGTGGGAGAGGAGGAACGTGGTCTGGCGGGAGAGGAGGAACGTGGTCTGGCGGGAGAGGAGGAACGTGGTCTGGCTGGGGCTGGAGTGCGGGTCCTGGCTGGGGCTGGAGTACGGGTCCTGGTGGGGGCGGTGAAGCGGGGGGTTTCGCGAGATTCAAACGATACATCATAGCGAGCCTCACCATCGTAGTTGACATCAGCCACGAAGCCAGAGTCACCAGTCACATAGTAGTTGACGGTTTGGAGGCGACCGTCAGGAAGGTGGACAAAGTAGGACCCCTGAGTGTTGTCGCCATCACGGGTTTCCTCTTGGCCGAAGTTGTTGCCGGAGTCGCTGTCCCTCACGGCCCAGTCGAAGCCATAGTTGGCATCACTGATCACTGCAGACTTAATTAACACACAGGTAAAAAAATTATGTAGGTGAAATAACATTAACATCATCATATTACTTTCTCTCTGATTTTATGCGTTGGATTATTTCAGTATACTGGTATTGGTATTTTGATTTGGAAAGACAACTTGTGATAAAAATATTCAATACGAATATAACATTAGAAACAAGGGTGTAAAGTTGCTGATAACTAAGACAGTGTAGAAGGTTCTGCCCTGTGGCCTCCTCTGGTGGGTGGTGTGCGTGTGTGTAAATGTGTGTGCGTGTAAATGTGTGTGCGTGTAAATGTGTGCGCGTGTAAATATTTGTGAGTGTGAGTGTAATGTGTGTGCGTGTAAATGTGTGTACATGTGGGTGTACAGTATATGTGTGTGTGTGCGTGTAGTGTGTTAGTGTGTGTGTGTGTGTGTGTGTGTGTGTGCGTGTACAGTGTGTTAGTGTGTGTGTGTGCGTGTACAGTGTGTTAGTGTGTGTGTGTGCGTGTACAGTGTGTTAGTGTGTGTGTGTGTGTGTGTGTGTGTGTGTGTGTGTGTGTGTGTGGGTGTACAGTATGTGTGTGTGTGTGTGTGTGTGTGTGTGTGTGTGTGTGTGTGTATACAGTATACACTCACCCTGGTGGAGGCATAAGGTTTGTCTGCCAGGGCCACAGCAGCCATGGCCACCAACATCAACATCTGCAACACATTACCCATCATGATTTCCCCATCCACAAACAGGTTTATATTCAGTCACAATGGTCAGCAAAATTCATAACTCACGTATTTAATTTTGATAATATAACAAATCTTATAAATGGACATGAGCTTTTGACCGCGACTGTACAATGTATAGTTTACGAACGATCGATTTATTTTCTGCACGAAGACAGTAAACAAATATCAGTTATATACTCTTATAATTTCCATTCTTCCGTAAGCAAACGATGCAAACGATGGATATGTGCGTGAGTGAGTGAGTTAGTTGTCCCGGTCATACCATCAGCCGTGGAGCCGTCCCTTATTATGACAAATACGATGATTTCAAACAGGTAAACATTAACAAGTGGAACCAATCGCAGGTGCTCGACTAAATAAATAAATATATAAATACTGCTTATTGCTCCTAGGTACAGTCGGCCTCAGGAATTCGTATACACCACTGTGACATCAAGGGTTCGTAGCAACTGGAAAATTTAGTTCATTAATTTCCTAACACCAAATTTTTCTAGTAATGTTATTTGGCTAATACTTGAAACAGTCAACAGAACAATTAATACAGTATGTGCAGAATAAAGACCCCTTGTAACCAATGCTCTGTGTACGAATTCCTAAGGCCGACTATACCTGTCTGTCGTGGCCATTCTACTGAAGGATAATGAGTCTTGGTAATGGGGCAGTCTTTTCCAGTCAAATTGGAGGATATCTAATTCCTCCGGACTATGCCAGGAAATCGACTACTTCAATATACGAACAAGGGATTTTGCTTTGCAGTTTAGTCTAGAGGAATCAGTCAGGCCAAAAAAGTCTCCTCCTCCTTCACGTCCATCCAGAAGGTGAAGCATGAATAGCAATACGAATCTAGTCATGAGCATCTGGGTCAAGATATGGATTGAGAATGAAAGAATATCCTATGGGCCTGCTGGAGTTAAGGGGGAAATTTTGTGTTGGTAAATCTAGAGCATGTGAATCCTCCAAACTATTCCAAGCAACAGAACACCATTATTTTTGTTCATTCTGCTCCTGTTTCCTGGCATAGTTTGGAGGAATCAAGGCACTCCAATGTAACAAAAGATAGAGCCTACCTGTGATGGAGAAGTGGGACAACAAACACGAGGGAAAGAGGAGGAAAGGAGAGAGAGAGGGTGATGACCAGTTGCAAGTGTCAGAGGTGAGTCAAGTATAATAAGAGATGATGATGAAAATATTAGAGTCCTCCTTTACATAGGCTCATCAACATACTAAGGTCAGAGGTCGTAAAAAGCGGACTTGGGTGAGTTTAAATCGCTGCAGAGAAAATGGGAATTATGCAGAATGGTATGCAAATCAGAGGCAGAAATATTGGGAACATATCAAAATAAATCACATGAGGAACAGTAAACAGTAAATCACACGAGGAACAGTAAACAGTAAATCACACGAGGGACAAGACAACAGTAAACAGTAAATCACACGAGGGATAAGACAACAGTAAACAATAATTCACATGAGACAAGACGATATATATCCTAGAATGCCAGACACCGCACGAGGGTAAATAAATATGTAAATTGTATGCAGATATAAAGTAGAATTAATTAATGGGGATATTTACCATAATAAAATAAATAACCTGTAATTCGTATACAAGACAACAAAACGACCGTGAAATGTGGGTGGTAACTTAGCCCTCATCGGGAATAAAATAATACAATAATCACATCTTATCTTCTCTGTGTCTGTAAATTCCCTTGGTGTCTGGGAGTAATGTTAACTACAGGACCAACGGAATGGTTTGTCCTACAGTATACCCTAGAGAAAATGTACATACTCATAAAATTTTAATACAGGTGATTTTTTTATGCAAGTAATTAATTGAAAAGGAAGACAGAAGAGTTAGCTACAGGACGTTTACACCCTGTAATAAGAAGTTATATAAATACTAAATACTAATAATAACTTAAATAAATACTGAATACTAATAATAAGCTAAGTAAATGCTTCTCGTTACACCTAATGTTTTTCTAGTATTGGTTAATTATTCTCCTTGGTGCAGCTTATTAGAGTAGATAGATGGCTAAATATTATTGTTTTACTTATTAAGGAAGGAAGGAATCTCTTGTTGGTAAATTGGAAGGCAACTGATTCCTCCAAACTATGCCAAAAGAAACAGACGACCCCAGTGGTGTTACTAATAGGGGATCTGTTTCGTGGCATAATTTGGAGGGAATCACAAAGCCATAATTTTACCGACAACAGATTCCTCCCTTACCGATTTAAGGAATAATAATAATAATAATAATAATAATAATAATAATAATAATAATAATAATAATAATAACGTAAGCAAAACCATCGACCTGGTTTGTTAAGGACCCTGTGATCGTGTATGAGACTTGGTGGCTTCTGACTCCTCCTGACTATACCACGAACCAAGCTCCTTCAATACGGGTGGTGCTTCGTGGCAATGTTTGAAGGACTCGCTAACCTCCAATTTTCTGACTACATCACGGGGTCCCTTAAGGGGGTATTACACTGTCTATAAAACTGGAGTACCTAAATGATTCCTCTAAACTATTCCCAGCAACAGGACACCATTATTTTTGTTCCTCTGGCCCTGTATCCTGTCATACTTTAGAGGAATCAAGGCACTTAAATGTACCAAAAGTATATTCTCCCCTTAATCTGTGTATGGGACAGTACAATATTTACCAAAGCCCCAATCTGTTCAGGGGGTTTACCTCGGGGGAATAATCTCGTCCAAACTTACTACACAGATGCGTCCTTTTTAGACAATGACCGAATACGTTAAGGGGGAAGTTTTGTGTTGGTAAATCTGGAGCAACCGAATCCTCCAAACTATTCCAAGCAACAGAACACAATTATTTTTGCTCTTCTGGTTCTATTTCCTAGCATACTTTGGAGGAATCATGGCACTCCAATGTACCAAATAAGAATTACCACCTTAATGTTCTCTCCATGTTCAGGGTTTTTTCTTGGCTGAACAATATCGTTTTCCGTGAGCCTCGAAAGCTAATAAAATGCGTCGTTAGAACATGGGAAGGATAATTTTACAAGACCTCCGATTTGTCTTCATGAGCTGTAGATACGAAACTATTAACTACCGAACCACCGAATTGGCTTGTTGAATGGTCGAGACGCCGGTACCACAGCACAGTATAATCACCTTGGAGTACATTGTTGTGTTGTTGTCGTCGTGGAGTAGCTTGTGTGTGTGTGTCTCCTGAGTGACCACCACCCTGGCTTATATATACACACATACAGTATAATGGCCAAGGGTGGTGGGGTCGAGTTTTTGCCCTTTCGTTTCCACCACCACCGGGTTCCAATAATAATAATGTAACTCCAGCCGCAGTCCTGGGTGGGTATATGATGCTTCTTAGGCCTGGCCAAGGTCAAGGGAAACGGTTCATTGCACTCCAATCCTGATCCTGCCCTGCCCTGCCATGGACAGTCACAATATTGTCTGATTTTCTCCTGCATTGTCCAGTTAGTTGTTCTGTCACCCATTAGTTTTTGGTTTTGTTCTTCCTATACGGTTGTGCTTTATCCTTTCCGTTCGAGTTTGTCCTGGTATGTGTGTGTGTGTGTGTGTGTGTGTGTGTGTGTTTTTTTTTTTTTTTTTTTTTTTTTTTTTTTTACTGCCTTGCTATATTTTATCCTGTCTTGCCCAGCTTTTTTTGTCTTCTCTACTCCTGCACTGCCTAGTCCTATTGTATCCTGCATTGTATTGTATCCTGTATTTTGTCCTGCATATTCCATTATTATTTCCCTCTTCCCCATACCTTGCCATATCGTCAATTTATGAGTACTATTCTTTGTCCTGTCATGCCCTGCTAAATTACCTTCTTTTTGTTCAATCTTATCTTGCCCTAGTTTGAAATGCTCTGCCCAGTGTAATGTTTTTCTTTCCAACTCTGTCGCTTTCTGATAGTTTTGTGTATCCAGTATGATTTTTTTTTTCCAACCCTCAATTCTCCTCTCTGTTTAATTTCCTCTCGTCCTGCTCTACCGTGTCTCTACTCAGTCAATTGTAGCTAGCCATATCTTGATCTAGTTATAATTATCTACTCTGTTCTGTTCTGTTGTGGTCTGCCCTGTCCTGCCTTCCTTCCTTCCTTCCTTCGTCCTAGCCTGCTATATTTATTTCACCTTGCATGCCTTCGACCCTTACCATGCAGTCTCACCCTACCCTGTCCTATCTTATCCTGCCCAGTTGTGTTGTCGTCCTGTCCTACTTTCACCCATACTCTCCCTCCTCCTCCTCCTCCTCTCCCCCAGCCTCTGTCCTAGTCCTACAATCTAAATCCACGTCTGTTTTACCCTCCCTATCCTGCTTAACCACACTCACCATGCCCTTACATACATCTGTCTCTGTCTCTGTCTCTCTCTCTCTATACCCTATTTTGCTGCCTTATTCTTAGCCATGCACCAAGTACACATATTATCCATCTGTAGCCTAACCTTTGTCCTACACAGCCTACCTACCTACCTACCTATCCACACCAGACCCTTGTAACCGCCCTACCCCACCGCTGACCTGTCCACCCAGTCTTGCCCTGCTTTCCCCGGCTTGCCTTGCCCTGCTCTGCCCTGCCATAAAAGCAATTCTTCTCTAGTCTTCTTATCTAGCTTGTCTTTCCCGACCCCCTCATTTTCCCCTCCATCATGTTCCACTAGCAACTCTCTCTTTCACTCACTGTCCTTACCTTGCTCTCTCTACTACCAGCCCTCTCTCTCTCTCTCTCTCTCTCTCTCTCTCTCTCTCTCTCTCTCTCTCTCTCTCACACACACACACTGTCCTTACCATGCTCTTTTTCTTTCTTTCTCACTCACTTTCCCTACCATGCTCTTTCTCTCTCACTCCCTCACTTTCCCTACCTTACTCTCTCTATCTCACTCCCTCACTATCCAAGCACGACCTTCCCTACTTCTCGTACCCTCTTTCCTACCTTCTAAAATGGTCTCCGAAGCCTTATAATACTAGCCGACCTATATATACTCCCTATCAATATAATAATCAACTTGTCAACTGCTTACCTACCTACACCGAGCTCACCAGTCATCATCTTTTTTCCCCCGTCAGCCTTTCCACCTAACTGATTATAATTATATCTATCCAATTTCTGTCCCTCCCCGTCTACCTGGTCCACTTTCCGTCCCATTCCATCTACTTTGTCCCTATCCACTTTGTCCCATTCCATGTACTTGGTCCCTATCTACTTTCCGTCCCATTCCATCCACTTGGTCCCTATCCACTTTCCGTCCCATTCCATCTACCCGTCGACCTATTCATATGGCCACATCATCTACCTGTTCTATCTGTCCATCTATATCCCCTTTCCATCTCTTCTTCCCTGTCTGCTTGTCCCCCGTCTTTCCAGTGAGTTATATAACACCATTTGACCTCAGCACTTGACACACAGCAATAACCGACACCAAGTACACATTAACAAAGCTTCTATAACACCATTTGACCTCATGAGCACTTGACACACAGTCATGACCGACCCCAAGTATAAATTAACAAAGTCTCCATAACACCATTTGACCTCATGAGCAGGGATGGGGTCAATTCGTGAATTGAATTGGAATTGATGTAAAACCTCCGTGATTGGGAATTTAATTTAATTGAAAAATAACCATTTTTAAATTTAATTGAATTGAATTGGAAATGATATCAATGAATTGATGTGAATTGATATGAATTTATGTGAATTGATGAAGGAATTGATGTATGAATTGATGAATGGATTGGCATGAATTGAAGTGAATTTATAACAAATTATTCTATACATGTAATATGCCCATTCTTTTTATAATAATGCATAACTTAAACATTTAGTATAACTTGTATTCAAATTATCAATAAAATCTACACTTCGGTTTGCTCATGATGATTAAATACAATCCTCAGATTCCTCAGTAACTTGAATTCATTCTTATTTTGTTTATTAGTATATGTAATTTAACAAATTAATATTTTGATTTGAGTAAAAAAAATGCTATTTTGTAACAAACAGAATTTGTGTTTTATTTTTAAAAGTCTAATACAAGTGAGTGAAGTAACTCAACAGTTTAAACTTTTAAAGTATTATACTGTAAAGTATTTTTCATAAAAATAAAGATGTCAACTTGTAAAGCCTTTTTATCTATTTCTTTCTGAGAGATCAATATAATTTTAATTTTAAAAGCATTTGAATTGATGAATTGAATTGAAATTGAAACGCTCGTGAATTGAATTTGAATTGAAGATTTTGTTTATGCAAATGAATTGAATTGAATTGGAATTGATAAACTAAAATTTTGTTCCGAATTGGAATTGAATTGAATTGATAAAAATTAATTGACCCCATCCTTGCTCATGAGCACTTGACACACAGTAATAACCGACCCCAAGTAGGCTACACATTACCAAGGCCTCTAGGCTCAAGTGTGCAATGTAGCCTAACCCTGCAACAATAACCAGGGAATAATAATATACAGTAACCGTGTAATATCGCAGGCCTTATCTAGAAGGGGTCATCGCGCAACATGTAATAATTGCAATAGCACCATCAGCAACAGTAGTGGTGATGGTGGTGGTGGTAGTGGTGGTAGTGGTGGTAGTAGTAGTGGTGGTGATGGTGGTAGTAGTGGTGATGGTGATGATGATGGTGGTAGTAGTGGTGATGGTGATGATGATGGTGGTAGTGATGGTGATGGTGGTAGTGATGGTGATGGTGGTAGTGATGGTGATGGTGGTAGTGATGGTGATGGTGGTAGTGATGGTGATGCTGATGGTGGTAGTGATGGTGGTAGTGATGGTGATGGTGGTAGTAGTGATGGTGATAGTGGTGGTAGTGGTGGTTGTGGTCAGTTTGGTGTAATTACGAGTGTTCTCAAATGGGGGTCGGATCTGCTGTATTATTATTATTTCTTTTCTCGTCAACACTATAAAACTTAAATTCCTCCCTCTCTCTAACATTCTATCTTTCTATCTATCTATCTATGTCTGTACTTATCAACCTATCCATCTCTATATCTGTACTTATCTATCTATCTATCTATCTATGTCTGTACTTATCAACCTATCCATCTCTATATCTGTACTTATCTATCTATCTATCTGTCTATGTATGTACTTATCTATCTATCTATCTATCTATGTATGTACTTATCAACCTATCTATCTATCCATCTACTTACTTATCTACTGTATATATCTTTACACTCGTTTCTCATCAACTTGACCAAACCCAGACCTACCTAATGAACACATCTCGGTCGGGGTTCCATTATAATTATCAATATGGTGCTACCTGAACATAATAATAATAATAATAATAATAATAATAATAATAATAATAATAACAATAACAATAACAATAACAATAATAATAATAATAATAATAACAATAATAATAATAATAATAATAATAATAATAATAATAATAATAATAATAATAATAACAGCCACATGCACGGTCAACCTGAAATAATCGTGGTGTCCTGCGAGTATTTAATGAATGTATGTCTGTCTCTGTCTGTATGTATGCCTACCTGTCTGTCTACCTGTATGTATGTCTCTGTTTCCCATTTACCTTGGTGTATGTAAATTAGGTGAAAATCTTGAGACGGTACCAATTAAAGACAGCGGAGTATCGTTTGTGTTCACCACCAGAGATAAGGCATAAGGTGGTTGACATTGGAGAGAGAGAGAGAGAGAGAGAGAGAGAGAGAGAGAGAGAGAGAGAGAGAGAGAGAGAGACGCACTAAAGCAAAAAGAAAAGAAAATGTGAGCAGGAAAAGAAAGAAAATAGCCTGCAGCCAGATTACTAATGGGGGACAAGCGAAGAGGGGGAGGGGGAGGGGTGAAGGGGGTCTCTGAAAGGGGGGGGGGCAGACGGATGAATGGGTGAGGCAAAAAAAACACGTGGAATAATGGAGAGAGAGAGAGAGAGAGAGAGAGAGAGAGAGAGAGAGAGAGAGAGAGAGAGAGAGAGAGAGAGAGAGAGAAGAGAAGGAAAATATAAAAGAAAAGAGAGAAGGAAAAGATAAAAGAAAAGAAAGAGAGAAGGAAAAGATAAAAGAAGAGAGAGAGAGAGAGAGACTATTCCCTCATCCTCCTCCGCCCATCATTTACCCTTTACATATTATGACTGAAGACTCATTGTTGTGTTTTTGTTTAGGTCCTCAATACTTTATTTTTTCTCTCGTTGGTGTCGAAGGGAAAAGCAATCGTGACCCACCAAGGTAACTAACTAACTAACAAACATGTAATTCCGATAGTCTATAATATACAACAGCCTATGATTAGTTAGCTGTACCCTATACCCAGACTACTAACGAGACTATTTTTAGGACCCTGTGATGATCGTGTATGAGACTTGGTGGCTTCTGATTCTTCCTAACTAATGCCACGAAAGAATTAAGCTCCTTGAATATAGTTAGTTGGTGTTTCGTGGCAATATTTGAAGGACTCGCTAACCTCCAAATATTCTGACTACATCACGGGGGTCCTTAAATATAATAGGGAAAAAAATATTGGTCGTGTGATCTTACTTTTACGATTTTCTTATGATGTTTTGGTTATGTGAGAGTTTGCGTGAATTGACAGTAATACTATTTTGCTAAAAGTAAACAGGACAGTATTATCAACGAATCTGTTTCTGAAACGGTTAGCCTACTGTATTTTCGACGATAAAGCTCGTTAAAAAAGAGTACCGGTATATTTTACAGCGAAACTTTTCTCTATATGATGATCAATGAATGAAAGCGAAATTGTACAAATCCGTGTTCCTACTCCTTCAGAACACACACGATATTATTCCGAGTTGCTTGGGACAGAAAGAAAGACACAACATTAAAGGGATGGTAAGCTATTGATAGATTGGAGCGCCTTTATTCCTCCAAAGTATGCCAGGAAGCAGACTCAAATTAAGAAAAATAATGGTATACTGTTGCCTGGAATAGTTTGGAGGAATCATTTGCTCCATATTTACCACCCAAAACAATGTGCTATATACCCTCTTAACTCTAACTATTCAAGAGAGACTTCATTCCCCTTTCCTTCAAGACAGAGATAAAAATCCAAAAAAAAAAAATAACTAGCCTAATCCAAAAACCAAGTTTACATCAATCATACTGCAACATTCGTTCATTAAATAGAAACTATTTTATAAGAAGAATACACTTATCACATGCAGTCAGAATTCATAATTTTTCATACATAGTGTCGTGAGTGAGAAAAGTCAATATAATTCATGTATATCAAGTATCTAAGGGCTAATGACGGCAGTGGCGGCACAAAAGTGAATGAATTCTACTTAACATTTCTGCTTTACGAAAAACCCTATGATTCTTGAACTGTTGGTGGTATTTTTTCGACTCGAGAGACGGTGTACTGTATCCAGGAGTTCACAACAACAACTTAAAAGAAATGGAAATTGGTTCACTCCAGCTAGTTTAAGGAGGAGCACCTCTTTTTGGTAAATGGGAGGGCTATAGTAATTCCTCCAAACTATACCAGGAAACAAGTCACCTCTGTATTACCAATAGGGGATCTGTTTCGTAATATATAGTTTGGAGGATTCAGTAGCCATCCAACTGTCTAAAAAAAAAGAAATGCTCCTCTTAAATTAGATTATGTATCCAGCACTGAGGATACAGAAGTGACTGGAGAATCAATATATCCTTACACAACGTTTATGTTTCCTCTTACATAATTGTGACCCTGCTTACATAAATATTATATACTGTAACTTTTGATGTCAGTATGTCAGAATATAGGTGTAGCGAGCCAGCCCACATGCGAGAAGAATAGTATGGATGAAATTTCCCAGCTAACTATATCAGAACTACATTTGCTGAAGGACAACCTTACAAAATGAAATAACTTTTACTTGGGTAGTTTATGGGTGAGACAGACTCTGAATTTCGTAATCATATGCATAAAACTTTCCACGCCTCAGTGGATACGATACAAATTACCAGTGAAATTTAACACCAGCTCTCGTTACGATTATGAAAGAAATCGGGTTTTCAGCACAAGATGAGGCGGTCGCAAAATTTCCAGTATTTAAATAGCGTCCCGTGTCGCTACTTAGTGGTATTATGAGTCATGATTGGAAATATCAACTAGTAAGCTTCACCTTAACTTTCAAATAAGTAAACAAATTAACTTTCTAACACAAATTATCCTGAATCTAGAGTTGTGGAGATAAAAAAAAAAAAAAAATTCCTAGGGCCTATATGCTACCTGTTGGCGACTATGGTATCTACTCGTAAACTATATAATATACCACGTCTTCATTCAGTGTCGCCAGTTTATTGCTAATTGAAAAAAAAAAATGGTAAAGTAATTCTTGTCTTGTCGACTATACATAAACACTGAACATTCCTTTCTATCCATTTTCTCTCTTCTGTCACACCTGGTTTCGTTTTCTCACACATACCTCCACATCCAGTACGATATATATATACTGGACATCCCTCTTTTCCATCCTTATATTCTCATCTTTCACACCTGGTTTCGTTTCCTCACATAACTCCACATTTAATCCTATATAAACTTCATTATATCTATCATTGACATGAATATAATAGTAACAGCAGATGGAATGGAGTGGAGAAAGTTGAAAGAGGCCTTCTTTTGTCCACCAGAGGGCTAATTACAAATGATGATGATGATGATGATAATTACACAGCAATTACAGTATTGTTGTCTGGTAATCATAAACATGTATACTACAAAAGAGAGAATAAAATTCTAGTGTCAGGCAATAAATACAATATATGGCACTATTACACAATGTAAAGTAAATGTATTGGGCAAGAATAGAGGCAAAATGAACGGTGAAAGAGTGAGTAATAGACAGACAGCAACACACCAGCTAGACCTTAGTAACCATGACAGATATCACATCAAAAGAAACTACTGTAAAAATAGTACGAACGTTCACTTTTGAGTGGAATAAAAGACGAGTGGTAACAACAGAATGGTACCACAATATGAGGGAAGGAAAGCATGTGTGTATAAATTGTCCAACTGAGGTGTAATCAGTTGCTGTCATCTCCAGCCGGCTGCAAGGGTGTGAAATTAACTGAATAGATAATAAGAAAACTCCCTGCTTGGAACTCATGAAATTATTATGACCAACTCTATTTCTCAATTATGTCCCCACCGCAATTATCTACCTTATGTTATTAAACTGGTTACTAAGAGTTGCATTCAAGAGTTCTGACAGTGTTCCTTTTCACAATAACTTTTATGGTTGCAGCTCAATTTACTCTGCAGTAAGGTACACTCTTAGAATATAATTAACTTACCAACGATTGCAAGTTACTGTCCTCAGGTGCTGTGTGTGTTGGGGAGGGAGGGTCATGTGTTGGGGGGAGGGAGGGTCATGTGTTGGGGAGGGAGGGTCATGTTGGGGAGGGAGGGTCATGTTGGGAAGGGAGGGTCATGTGTTGGGAAGGGAGGGTCATGTGTTGGGGAGGGAGCGTCGTGTTGGGAAGGGAGGGTCGTGTTGGGGAGGGAGGGTCATGTTGGGGAGGGAGGGTCATGTTGGGGAGGGAGGGTCGTGTTGGGGAGGGAGGGTCGTGTTGGGGAGGGAGCGTCGTGTTGGGGAGGGAGGGTCATGTTGGGGAGGGAGGGTCATGTTGGGGAGGGAGCGTCGTGTTGGGGAGGGAGGGTCATGTGTTGGGGAGGGAGGGTCATGTGTTGGGGAGGGAGGGTCATGTGTTGGGGAGGGAGGGTCATGTGTTGGGGAGGGAGGGTCATGTGTTGGGGAGGGAGGGTCATGTGTTGGGGAGGGAGGGTCATGTTACACAATTATATTCAGGCTTCACCTACAGTAATGGTCACTAAACACGACAAAACTTTTACTCATAACATTGGCACATATGTACACCACAGGTTAATTGTTGTGGAAGTGTGGGTATTGAGAAATCTAGAGATATTCTATATTTGAAATTATGGCTATAAATGTATATTCATAAACAACCCTTCGATTCTCTCCGTCGATGAAAATTCACGGAAAGGCTGACCCACTACGGGTATCCAGTGAAAATATGGATTCCTCCCAAAACAGGCACCCGTAAATTTACTAGACTCAGTCAGTATTACTGCACGTTTGAAGGAAAAAAGCAGCCTTCGCTTCACAGACAAATATTATTCCTAGCTTGTTTTCCCCACATGATAGAAACTACTATTATAGATTAAATAATAAGAGTAAAAAAGAAGAAGGGAGGGGAGAAAAGGGACAACAAACACTAAAGTAAATGAAAAAAAAGATTGTCCACATCTTGGCAGGCACTAACCCTTGACGGGGCAACAACTAATACAACTATCACCATAATCTTTATAGTTTATATACGATGCACATCTGAGTTTATGTACTTCTCTTCATGGGTACGCTTTCTAACCCTTACTTATTGGAGAGGGTTTATAACAATAGAAACTTATAAATTATCTATTATATTTTTTACTCGCGAAATACATCACTATTATTGTTGTTGTTCTGTTGTAAAGCTTTAGTGATCCATAACTCCTATATTTTTCTAAATCTTTATTCTGGTGCACAAAAGGTTGAATGAACTTATTGTGTCATGTGGGGCTCTAGAGTCGAGAAATATTTGTAGGTAACTGTATCACACGTAACTTACTCACCACCCTCGAGAACAGTTCACTAAAGTTCAAGTTCAGAGTTACATAAGTTGTGTTACGATATATTCCGTTACGTGAGTTCGTGACCCTATGAGCCATTATGAAACTGAGTTGGAATGCTGGTGCGAAAGTTTACCCTGTGTTTATCTCTTTGCAGACGAAATACATACATAATAATGCGAGATAATGTATAGTGGTAAAACTGTGTAAACGGGCAACACAATGGCTATTACAATATACACCATCATTCACAATAGATCATACAGTCCACTAAAAGATCTAGCCTCTCTACAAAGGGTAGAGTTACAGCCAGCAGCCAGAAAATCCTCACCCATGTTGCCTGTGAAAGTAGGTAAAGAGTAGGTGTGATGAGTGGGTGGAGGAACTTGTGGAAATTGTGTTCGTGTTGGTAATGATCTGTATGCACCTGAGCTACACTTTAACTATTTAGGTCATATAGCTAGTGTTTGTGAAATACATGAAAGGGTGTAAGCTACAGTACAACCTGTCCCTACTTAATTAATACACTACACAGGCCACATTTCCCATTGAGGTTACAGGAAGGTACAGCCCCTTCACACAATGTTTGAGGGTGATGATGAAATTTAAACAAACAGGTGTTGAAATCGCTATTTCTAACTCAGTCCCGCCAAGACTATATTTGGTCAGGAATGCTGTATACCTCATGGGAAGGGATAGAGAAGAGGTACAACAAACACAAAGTTAAGAGAAGGAAAGGAGAGGCAGCTGAAGAGAAGGAAGAGAATGGCATGTGTCTGAAAGGGCACCAAAACCCTTATTGCTTTACCCACATCTTAGGAGACCCAATTCTTCCAAAAATTAATAGCATGCAAGTAAGAGCAGTAGACATATGGCACTAAACTCCAATGAAAGAAAATGCAAAGCTAAACAGAAAAAGTGTAATCTACATACCTTCTCTATTATCATAAGCTTCATTCCTTCTGTTAGTTAGTTTGTCATAAATTTTTGGCCACGGTACTTACGTTATGTGTACCACACTGGAATGTTTCGTATATCATAATAGGCATATTTTGGTGATGGGTGTCATTATAAAGAACTGATACATTTAAAATATATAAATTGTACGGCAGCATTCATACATCACGAGTGGGCATCGGGGAACTCTTAAACAAATTTTGCGCGAAATACGACCTACTCAAACCTCCCCGAATTTCCCTGACTTCAAACAAGTTGCACAAGAAATGAGTGTTTCTCTCATGCTTAACACATGTATGTACCTCATACACATGTTCTTCCTGTACCGCACACAAAAAATTCATGCAACATATGGCCGAAATTTAGTGCATGCAATATAGATCAAATATCTTAAAAGAAAAAATAACATACTATATATCCATACAATCCAATAAAAACAAAATTTCATATCCCCATTTCATAATTTCCGATGACATAATCCATTAAATATCTGATCATTTCATAAAATCACCAAATCACACAGCACACAAAACATATATTTGGATTGTATTACTGTATTGAAAGTGCTCCACATAAAATATAATAAACATATATATTGTACACCCTATACAGTACTAGAAAAAGGTCAAACCAATACTAAACTAATGTAAAATTTGGGACCTATCTTACATACTAATTCTTAGCAATGTAGTTTTATCTTAATAAGTCTACACACCTATAATGACTTATGAAACTTTTATATACCAGTACTAAAACAACTAGAGTTCCTACAGATAAACTAAAGATGATAAATAGGCTGTAATGTATCTTCATAAAAAAAATATAATGCATTTAAAATTCTCTGATTATCAATCCTAAGTATTTAAATTTCTTCTTTTAATATCATGCATGTGGTCATACACCAAAAATATTATCAATGCCCCACACCAAAATAATTTAATGGTTGATCTGAAAAATAATGCAGGAAAAGTTAGATTCAGAAGGAACTCATTGAGGTACAGTATTAGAGATACTGTACTTGCTTATTCCTCTTAACAAAAATCAATATGAATTCCCATACCATTTTATAGACATGTAAATAAAATTTACCTATCACATATACCAGTCCTGGTAATCACAGGTTAAGCATGCACATAGGCTACATTCAGAATTAATATTTCAAAGCTAAAAATACACTAATATAATGTATACACTCATTAACTTCTCTACATTTCAACTCTACACATGCACACTATAAATGTTTACAACTACTGTATAAGGTATAGCTACCCTAATAAGAGAAAAAAAGACCAAAATATTTTAAACAAGGAAGTACAGTACATTGTGTAATGTACTAGAAAATGAAGATTGAAAATTGATTAGTACGGATTCAAGTTACTTTTATTCACATTATCAAAATACTGTAATACATACTACACTACTATATATAATCACTACTATGGTACCTAAATAATACAAACTACACTACATTATACACTACTACAGTACTGTACCATCACAAAGTATCCCAAAGGGCAAGAGAGAAAATAACCTCTTTATGGGTGGCCTAGTAAATCCTCCAGGAACAATCATGTAAATGTGGCATCTGCTATAATCAGTCCGACAATGGAGTGCCCCTGGGAAGACACCAGCTCCAAAAACTAACGAATAGATAGATGGATGAACAAAGCATATACAGTACACAGTATTTCCGAAAAAAGATGATTTTTGGAAATTCAGATAGCCTATACTGTACAAGTAAAAAATTTACCACATACTGTATGTAGCTAACCATATCTGATGATGAATACTGAAATATATAATTATAAAATTTAGAATGGATTTCAAAATTTGGATGACAGGTCTGAACTACAATACCGTACACTTCACAGGACTCAAAACCCATTGACATAACTAAAACTACTTTCTACATTCTCCATATTATTCCAAAAGTACGGTAGATAAAACTTTCATACAGTAACTATTTATAGCAAATACAGTCTACTGAAAAGAAAATATACTAAAAATCGTAAATTACACATTGCTAAGAAGTAAGAAAAGTTGAAAAGAGTCCCTTCTACATCTCTCCCCATCAATGAATTACTAAATGTCCGTCCATGACATTGTCTCACATGGGTGTCTTGCTATTCACCAAACTGATACAAAAACCAATCAGGTGACAGCCTTACAAATGCTGGCCGGTGTCCTGACAGCAGACTCATACCATGCCTCCAGATCTGATAGAGAGATAAATAAAAAGATCATCAGCACCTAAAATTGAAAGTGTTAACACAATCCTGCTAGACGGCCACCCGGACTGTAGGGGTTAATATGCAACCATATAGCAGCATTTTATGAGATAAAGCCTTTAAGATGTTTTGCATAATAAGTTTCCATGTTGATTTTACAAGAGTACCTAACTACTGTATAATATCTTCCCTATCAGTACATCATTATATGGTGCTGTGTTAACGTTATGTCATAATAGTAACATGGTACAGTACATGGTGAAATATGAGGGTAAAATAGGTTATAAGATTCATTTACAAGATGCAGTACGGTACATAAAATATCATCATTTTTTACATAGTGCCATACCATTTGAATATTGCCAGAAAACACCTTAGCAAAGTTGCAAAATCAAATTCTGAAAAAAGAATAACATTAAAAATACTGTACAGTACTCTCTCTACTGCAGCAATACAAACATCTCAATGTTATATGCTTATCAGGTTAATAAAATATAATATACAATATCAAAATGTGAACGTCACATGCTCAATTACACACATAAATCACCAACCATTATACAGTACTAGATACAGTACCTCCTCTTAAATCAATATAAAATACTTCTTTACTAAGACGCTTTAAGTTAATTTATGTTAAATATACAAGATAACTAAACTCCTCAATAACACAAAGAATAAAATACTTGTAAAACTACTCAGGCCCTGTATACATATGAGCGAATAAGCAACCTACATCATCCCGATTAACGGAAATTTTGGAAAAAAAAGCTTATTCGGGTAGTACGGCAGCGATTCGGGTTGTTTGCCGGCAGTTCAGGTCGCGCCATGAAAAGTTGGCGCCCCTCTCAACTTTTCGTGGTGCAACCCGATAAAAAATAAGTTGCCTCCGACATTCTTGCTCACTGCCGGCAAGACAACCGTTGCGAAACCCCCCCGACCTTTCTGCGACCTAAAGAAACACAGCGGATGGAACGCCAATGAATCGCCAGTGTGTCCGGGATATACCGGCGATATAAACATTCATATACATTGTAAAAAATATGCATACTTTTATGTCTGGGGTGGAACGGGGATAAGTCGCTGTAAGTCGTAGAGGTGCCGCTGGTTTACTTACAGCAAAGTCATGGAGCATCCCTGGGGATTTTGTGACTGATGGTAAGGACTGCCGGTGTACCCCAGGGACACCGGAGACCTTCCTACGGCCTACCAGGGGGGCAGCGGTGGCGCACCCCAAACTAATCTGACAAGTTGACTCGATGAGTCATACACCGCAGGTGCTACGTCGGTGTACCCGAGGGACACCAGAGACCTTCCTACGGCCTGCCGAGGGATGCATCGACGAGCATGCCCAGGTACACCCGCAGCATCCTGCAGAAACACCACCACCAAAAAAAGGGTAAAATGACCATTACAAATTAGTCGTCCAAGAGCCAGCAGTGAATCCCCGGGCTTCCCCCGATCATTCGTGTTATACCGCAGATTAACCACAGATGAACCAGCGATGCACCCGCGATAAGTTACAGCAATTGATAAAATTCTAAAATTCGGCTGCAAGGTCCCCGAATTTTGACATTTCGCTTATTCATGACGGCATCGGGAGCTTATTCGCGCATAAACTGGGCTTAACTAATACCATACGACCATAAATTATTCATAGATACCGTACCTGCATATAAACAATGGGATAAACAACAAATAAATGGCATAGCAATTAAATAACAAAAAGGGTCATAACAATTACAGTAGGCCTATATAACTAAAATACTTACCATTATGAAAAGATACATATAATAAGATGGAAATAGCATGAGAAAGAACTGAAAAGGCAAACTGAAAATTAATTAATCCAATATAAAATGTACACACCAGCATCATCTTTACCCCAATAAAGACACTTAATAAACACCTAGAAATCTGTATAATTATAAAATATCACTCGTCCGGCCATTATTGTACTGCGCATATGTACTGTATTCTTATTTTGATGTTATTTTCTTAGCTCTTACCTTTAGTCATCGTGTTATTTGGGTTCTACAGGTCCTACATACACTCCTGGGTCCTCATGTAGCCTTTAAAAAGTTTCTGGACCCCCCAAAAATTTAAAACACGAGGTTATAATATACTTTGACAGGAGAACAAGATGTCGTCGTCTTCATCTTCTGTAAATATACCCTGGGAATAATGTGAGAGTTTGTGATAAAATAATGAATTAGTGTATATTTCCTAGGTGCTTAGTACGAGTTTATACATTTTTTTTAATAACATTAATATAACTGTATTCTTCTGTATGATTTGTTTTGTATATTTTTATTTGTGACAATGTCTTATAAAAACTATGTATACTCTGTTGATTTTGGATAGGATGTTGAACCCGCCGGAAATTGAAATTTCCTACGGCTCTATTTCAATATAAATACAGTAATATATTAAAGGTAATTCACTTCACCTTATATATCAACCTTTATCATGATCGGCGCAAAATATAACAATATATTGTGGTTGGTAGAAAAAAGGGAAAATTATGATATACTAATGATTGGGTTTCACGAAGATGATGATGATAATGAGGTTTGGTGCTTGCGTAAGTGCCCTTTGAAGTATGAAGAAATAATTATGAATACCCATCATATAAACCCATCAACATCGAGTACAATATTTCCATTCTCACCACATATTATTATTATTATTATTACATTTGTTGGTCAGGTTCTTCCAAGTGTAGGCGCCCTCCCTTTCTCCATGCATGTAGCTAGGTCGTCTGGCTGAATGAATAACTTTACTATTCTATCACCCCAAGGCACGCACGTTTAGCTGAAATTATCCATCAGACACGCACCATTATTAATATTATTATTTTCAGCATTATTATTATTATTATTATTATTATTAGTAGTAGTAGTAGTAGTAGTAGTAGTAGTAGTAGTACTAGTAGTAGTAATACTCTGAGAACAATGCTGACGACAATGATGACAATTATCGAAGTGTATAATACAGGAAACTTTCTCTCCCTGACGTGTATGTGTGGCCAGCCGTCCCTGCCCTATAAAGTAGCTTGCTAGCCCCAAGAAAACCAGAAGGGCGTGGCTCCAGGCCCTCCCGAGCTTCGAACTGGGCCGCTTGCATCCACCGGTCCTGCTGCTGCTGTCCCGTGTCAAGGGCTACAACTACAAGGACTACTGAGTGTTGTTATTGACTGGGACTGACTGGACAACATGACTAGATGCCCCTGAGAGGAGTAGGAGGAGGAGGAGGAGGAGGGAGATAACAGGGTGAGTAGCTTCTTATTATAGTGTCGTGGCGGTGGTGGTGGTGGTGTGGGTGCTTTCAGAAGTTTAGTTAGTGAGTGAGTCAGTCAGTGTTGTCCTAGCAGTGAGGAGGGTAAGACCGAGTGCTTATTGTTAGCTTGTGTTACTCGTTGATGAAGATGGTATATATGGCTATACTCATATTTAGCTGTTGTGTGTGTGTGTGTGTGTGTATAAGATGGTATACGCCCCTCATATTTCAGCTCTGTGTGTGTGTGTGTGTGTGTGTGGGTAAGATAGTATAAGCCCCTCATGTTCAGCTCTGTGTGTGTGTGTGTGTGTAAGCCCCTCATGTTCAGCTCTCTGTGTGTGTGTGTGTGTGTGTAAGCCCCTCATATTCAGCTCTTTGTGTGTGTGTGTGTGTGAAAGATGATATAAGCCCCTCATATTCAGCTGTGTGTGTGTGTGTGTGTAAGCCCCTCATATTCAGCTCTTTGTGTGTGTGTGTGTGTGTGTGTAAGATTCATGATATAACCCTCTCATATTCAGCTCTGTGCGTGTGTGCGTGTGTGTGTGTGTGTGTAAAAATGAGTACCTGTCATTATGTTTGCATAGATAATGTTTTTGTATGCTAGAAATCTTGTATTGTGGTTACTGAGAGGTTGAGTTTGACTATATATACACGACACCTTTTAACAGGAGGAGAAAGAAGAGAAAGATGAACTATATGGAGAAGTGTGGAGACAGAGGCAGATAAGTAAGTATGGTAAGGTAAGTAGATTGGTAGGTAGGTGGGTGGGTAGGTAGGGATGTAGGAAGAGAAGTGGGTTGGTAGATTGGTCGGTTGGGAGATAGGTGGGTGGGTAGGTAGGTAGGTGGGTAGGTAGAATGGTAGGTAGGTGGGGAGGTGGGTAGATTGGTAGGTAGGTAGGTGGGTGGGTGGATAGGTAGGGATGTAGGAAGAGA